>QEOT01124280.1:0-75598 GCA_003123785.1 Pterocarya stenoptera | reverse complement strand
GGGACTTCTTGATTTTGATGGAGATTTCTTGATTTTTTGTTTGAACATGGTAGTTGACGTTGTAGCCATTACCTTTGCCATAGAAGTCTTGTTGTTCCTCCCAAAATAACTAGAGTGAAAATCTGAGTACTGCTAGGGAACCAAGAATTAAATTCATACAAAAAAATGAGAAAAAGAGGGAGAGGTTAGAAATTCTATTTTATGTATCCTGTATGTGTATATGCTTTAACAGTTTTGGTTTTTTTTTCCTGTGTTATTCCCGATGGGTTATTTTGGAGTTTGGGAGAGAACTCTTTGTTTTTGTTATAAAATGGTTGAAGTGGACAAGAGTTATGCATGCTCATTATCCTTCTGCGAGCCACTAATTACTTAAATGTTCTTGAGCTACCTATTTTTCATTAGGCTGAAAAAGAAGGAAACCACAACTAGGAAAGTGAGCTGGATGCTTAAGATTAAGATTAAAAAAATACAATAAATATGCAAGCTTAGCCAATAAAATATAGAAAAGACAGCTTCTCATTTTCGATTAAGTTGCGCTTTTTCCATGATGCATTAAGTTTGGAAAGTTTTTGGGGGTCTTGAGATGATCTTAATGCCATTGGCAGCACTATATGAGATGCCTATTCTTTCAGTTTGAGGCTGCGATATGTTTGAGATCATGCTTAAATTAAGTTTCACGTTGGAGCATAACAATTAGAAGTTCTGCTTTGACTTGCTTGTATTTCCCACCTTTGCCTGGAGACCATCACTTAAGTCTCAAAATTCCTTAGATTGTTTGAGGGATAGAATTCTCCTATAGTTTCAGAATTCTCTTATATGTATAGGAACCTTACATGTGCCCACACCTTGATATGCGATTGATTCTACTTATGTGCCTGCACCTTTATCTGTGCCAATTCACCTTGATATGTGCCTGCACATGATTTGTGTAATCTAACATGCTAAAACAACATTTGTTGCAAAGTGTGATGCACACTGTCTAGTTGTTTTCTGAACATATTGTCTGTAGTTGAAGAATTAATGATGTCGGGAAATCAACACTGCTAAAGACTGCAATTCTTGTTTTGTTTGTAAAAAAATATGAGATATAATATTCTAGATTTTTTTTGTTGGTCATCTTGTGTAATTTGTAATGTTTTGGGTCATTATCTCATCAGTTTTGTAAATAGTTTTGTATAAATTCAAACCTGAAATAAGACAACAAATCAACTCTTTGGTTTGCTTCTCTGGTTTGCTTCTATTGTCAAGGATAGAGAGTTGCAAAGTTTCTTTGCCAAGGGGTGTGTGTTTCTTCACATTTTCATTGTTGTTCTGAGGCAGGTTGTTGTGGATATTGCATTGGAACTTTCATGGGTGCTTTTTCGTGTATACTCATGGAGGAAGAAGTATGATTAGATTTTCCAAAACCACAGTTTGCATTTTTTCTGCTCACAATTTGCAAGAACCACAGTTTGCATTTTTCTACTCACAGTTTGTATTAATTATGGGCTTAATATTGCAGAATTTATATATGTGGGTATAAACAAATTAATAGTTACAAAACTATTAAAGTCTGTCTCATTTAGTTTATGTTGTTTATTTGGTTAAAGTTTGCATACTTTCTACTGTGCCAACATTTATGGATGGTTGTGTTTTTGTAGGTACTACTCAGAACACCCTTTGTGGCTGGTCGACATTACTGAAACTCTTTGAAAACTGTGTTTTTGTGCTGCTATTACGTGTTGTTGGAATTGCAGATTTTATGTTGGTGGATGTTTTTTGTAATTTAGTATGATAGATCTTGGTTTTTTTGATTTAGCATAAAAGATGCGTGTATTGTACGTATTGTGTTATAATCTGAGGATTTCTTTTTGTGTTATTGTTATGTGTTGTTGACATGAACACAAGTATGTTGCTAGACATGGTAATTTCTTGTTGGAAGTGCAGATTTATATGGTGTTTTTTGTAACTATTATGTTGCTGTAATGTTGCTGTAGTTGATAGATGAAAGTTTGGGAAGAAATGTTGGTAAAAGAATATAATTTGATGGAAAATGTAGATAGTTGATTAGTAATTAAGAAATTTATATAGAATTTTGGATGGGTTTAATCAAATATTTTTAGTTATTAGTATTAAATGACATTTGAAAATATGATTTTTTAATATTAATTTAATTAGAATATAATTATTATTATTGACATTTAATTGGTAGAACTACAAAATGTGATAAAAATAAATTAAATAAAAAAATTATTAAATTAATAATATTTTATTATTATATAGAAACTAAATGGATAATTCAATGTGGGGATTAAATTTGAATGGAATAGGCAAACAAAACCAATCACAACATAACTGAATAACTAATAGTTCAAAATTTCTCATTTTAGGTAAATGGCAGGCCTGCCTAATCCAATCGAAAATTCAAAATGAACTGCTCTAAATCCTCATTTCCTGTCGCTCCTCATCCAACTGCCAAAATCACAGAACCCGGTGTGCTTACCTGTGTTGTCAATCAAAAAGAGCACAAAGTGCAACACGCTAAGTTCCAACTATAGGAATCATCCAAGTTACGCTCCAAGAAACACCTAAAAATCCAATTCCTCAATTAAAAACCAAATAATCTTTTTTGCTCCCAGAACGACCTACCAACTAATACAATACCGGTTCGACCAAAGTTGAAGATGTTGTTGATGAACCTGCTACTATCGAACTGTTAGCTATGTTGAGAGGTTTACAATTTTGTCTTCCACTTGGAATTCCAAAACTGGTGGTAGAGACAAATTGTTTATTATTGGTGTAGGAATTACAAGCTACTCAAGAGTCTTTCTCTTCAAATGGAAATCTGATAAAGGATGCAAAAGACCTGATGATGCATTTTACAAATTGGCATATTCAACATGTTTATAGGGAAGGTAATGGGGTAGCACATAGCTTAACAAGTTTTGCTTGAAATGTTGAGAACATTCTAATGTGGTGGGAACATGTCCCAGCTTTTGTGGATCATGCACTTTGGTTTGATCAAGTTGCTATGAACTGATTTCTTATTAATGAAAGTTTGCTTATAAAAAAAAAATTATAAGTCACGCGTTACCACATGCTTTTTTTTTTTTTTAGGAGGAGGACCGTACCTCCAAGACTTTATTGATCAACCCTCACTTATGAAGGAGGAAAACCATGGTTACAACCCGAGGCCTGGGGGCTACACATATTAAAAAAAAAAAAACCAAAACCCAGGCCTCCAAAAAATCATATAAACTCAATCACAATACAATTGCCACTAAGAAAGCAAGAGAAAAAAATGCAAAGCAACAACCTATAAGAAAAAACCTGCACAAACATAGAGTAAGAAAAGAATTAACCAAGTGCATAGAAAGACATACCTCGAGATAAAACCGGCGCACATAGCCCACTAGCAACATCTTCGAGTTTTTTGTATATAGGGAAGACCCCCTCTGTCCAACCGAATGTTACCTCTAATTGTAGCAGGCAGCTGAGATAAAGAAAACCATGAGCCAGTTTGACCATTAGCACCCATTTTAGCAAAACCATCAGCAACCGAGTTACATTCTCCGTAGCAGTGAACAAGAGAAACATTAAGCCCAGCTAACTGACTTTGAATTTCATCCCAATAATCTTCCATGTACCACAAGCCACATCTCTGATTCCTCAGCCAATTAAGCACTAACATGGAGTCAAGTTCAATCTCCACAAATAAAAGACCCAACAATCCAATGTGTCGAAGCCCATAAACTAAACCCATCAACTCTGCATAGTTATTGGAATTATGTCCTGTGGCTGATGTAAACCCACAAACTAGATCACCTTTATCATCCCGAATAATGCCTCCCACACCCGAAGGACCTGGATTACCAAGAGAACAACCATCCATGTTCAACTTAACACAACCTTGCTTAGGATGCTGCCATGTGACCAGCATAACAAACTCCTTCCTCATGACATTTAATGGCATATTAAAACATTGTAAAATACCTTCATCATACTGAGTGAGCAAATTAACATCCTTAAGTTTTAACGCAATCCAAGATACCCAATATTTTATGGAACACCAAACCTGTTGGATCGATTCCATCAAGCCTTCCATCCTGGCCTTACAACGACGCCCCCATAATCGCCAAGTAATGATAGCCGGAAGGCGACCCAACAATTGACCAAGGCGATTAGAGGTTTTTGCCCGCCTATACCAACACTCCGCCCTCTGTCTCCATGAACAACCTTCCATCCAAGTAACTCCAAGAACCATCGAATAGATACGCCAAATTTTTTTAGCAAAGTCTCCTCTCGCTAGAATATGATTAAGATCTTCATAATTATAAATTGAGCAATTGAGCAACAATCGCATCAGGAAGCAGTAGGAATACCAATTCTTCGAATTTTGTTATCCACTGGAAGACAATCATGTATGGCCTTCCACATAGTAATCAAATGTTTTTTGGGAAAAGCAAGATGCCAGACCTATTTAGCCCAAGGGAAATCTGGGCCCCTCATGCGAATACAATTCCATGCGCTTTTTTTTTTATTTTTTTTATTTTTATTTTTATGGAAACAGACTCATTTTATTAATGAACTACCGAAGTTACAATTGTGACTTATCAATATATGGAAAATTCAGACTATAAGCCAAACTATGCATCAGCTCTTGGGCTTCCCATCAGAATTAGGGAGCTATATTAGCATATCTTTCCCATTTTTAACCCGACCCAAATTCAAAATAATATCCTCCGCTTTTTTATGACCAACCAACCGAGTAAAAAGCTCTATATTCCAACCCAACCCAGTTTTACAATATTCCAATTTAAGATTCAGCATATCAGAAATTTGAATATTATCGCAAAGCGGGGCATCATCAACCCAATTATCATGCCAAAAATGAAGTTTATCCTCCCGAACTTTCCATTTAGAATTAGCTTGCACTAAAGGAATACATTGCAAGATCATCTTCCAGAAAATAGACTCTTTCTTTGGATCTACCATAGAAATATGTCTATCACCAACATATTTAGCATGAAAAAAATTGGACCAAAGAGATGTACCTTGCAATAGGTTCCAAGCTAACTTTATGTGAAGAGAAGACTGCACGTCTTGAAGGCTACGAATTCCCAGCCGACCTTCCGAGATAGGCTTGCAAAGATCCACCCATGACCGCCATTTTTTCTTTGCTTTTCCATCTTTAACACCTCATGTTTAACACCACATGCTAATATCATGTTAATGGAGCAAAGTACAACGGATACGACATAATAGCATTTTTCATCTTTGTAATAACATCTAGATAAAAAAAAATTGAGGATACGTTTGATCAGATAATTCTTTTTTTTAAAGAATGTATTTGTTAGCTGTGGGTAATATATTAAATTAATAATTAAATTTTGTACTAAATTGTTTTATAACTGGAAATGTTGTATCACGTGGGTGGTCCAATTTCTTATTCTTTTTCTGTTTTCTTTTGGTGTGCAATATAATAATTGAGAACTAAGTTATAGTGTTTTATTAGGAAATTTCGATTAAACATCCTTGTTGGTTTAATTTTAAGAAATCTTTGTGGTACGAATTAATTAAAATAGAATGTTAATTTTTTATTTATCAAATTTTAATCGAAAAATACGTTGCAGAAGTATAACTGCCACATCTCAATTTTATTTTTGTTAAAGAAATTAAATGAATATTTTAGAAAATTAAAAAAGAAATATCAATGGTTCGAGATCACTTCTAAAATTCTAAATTATCTAATATTTATTTAAGTTACCTTTTAAATTATTATATAAATAAATGAACCCAAATTGTTTTTTTTTTTTTTTTGCGAAACTTGTAGAAAAAGTTATAATATATAATATAAATATTCTTCTTTAATCATACTAATCCAATTGAGTAGTACTTATCATTTAACTCTCAAAAAATGATTATAAAATATGGTCTTCATATCTTATTTATAGGATCATTTTTTTTTTTTTTTTTTTTTTTAAGAAGAGCCGAGGTCACATGTCCAATAGTGACCCCTTCCACTTTTATTAAAAAAAACCTCACTTAAGGCGGAGGAATACCCAACCAAAAACCACAAAGATCCTGACCTCAAAAGTGTCAAGGATACCCAAAATCTTCCTTCCAATGAAAAACCCACAACCCAAAAAAAAAAGTTAACATCGAATAAAAGGAACACCAAATTTATCCAATCTAATAATGCCCCGAAAAGGGCCATCTACATACGAGTCATCATGAAAATCTGAATTATTTCCTTGCATGCCTTGTTTTGCCAAAAAGTCCGCCATGTTTGCCTCTCTAAAAATGTGTCGAAAACGAACATTCAATTCCTCCACAATAGAAGTAATTTCCTCCCAAAAATTTCAAAGAAACCAATACTTACACACTCCCTACACCAACCACCCAACAATGACCATTGAGTCTGATTTTACCAAAACATCTCTCAATCCCAAATGCCAACACATCCGAAGACCATCAAGAAGGGCTCTACACTCCGTAATGGTATTCGTCGCATGACCATAAAATTGAGCAAAACCTGCCACCACTCCACCTTGGAATTTCCGAATAATACCTCCACCCCCCCCCCCCTGAATTACCAGGATTCCCACAAGAACCTCCATCCACATTCAACTTTACCCGCCCTCTATCTAGTGGTCGCCATGCAATAAGTTTCAAAGACTTAGACACCAATGGAATAATTGGACAACCTAACTCCTCTAAGATCTCCCAATCAAGAAGGCCTTGTCCCCGAAAACTTTTAATCTTAGTGGTCATATCAGAGATTAAAAATTTAATAGATCTAATAATACCAGGCGTATTAAATTTCATATCTTCCATTCTGGCCGCACATCTAGCTCTCCATAAAGCCCAACAAATAGCAATAGGAAGAACTCCCCAAAGCCACCCAACTTGCGTAGACATGGAAGATTGTTGCCACCAAAATCTCATCATACCTTCCCAGCTCCTTATCTGTGGAACTCTCATATGACATGTGCTCGCAAAAAATTGCCAAATTTTTTTAACTTCCGCTCCCCCACATAAAATATGATCCAAGGTCTCCATTTGTGGATTTTCACAACATTCACACTTAGACACTAACGGAATGCCTAATTGTTTTATACGTCCATCCACTGGAATAGCCTTCTTCCTAGCTCGCAAGACAAAGAAAGCTATCTTCTTTGGAATCCACCTCTTCCACAGCCAGTTCTTCCATGGACAAATCTCACCATGCTTTCTCACCAACTGCTAAGCTGACTTAGTGGTAAACTGACCATTCATCGTAGGTTTCCAGATGCAAACATCACTTCCAGGTTTTAATTTTATTCCTACAGACTTGATCTTGTCTAGAATCTCAATCGGAACTAACTCCCGCACCACATGCTCCATGAGTCCATCTGCCGAAAAGACATCCTTCACCTGCAGATCCAAGCTACCCACAACAGGAACAAAATTAATTAACGGGCCATCTCCAAGCCAATTTTCCTGCCAAAACTTTACATGCCCAGCTCGGATCATCCACCTTGAATTCTCTAAAACCAGAGGCATAACATCTACAATTCCCTTCCAAAACCGTGAACCATTTCGACCTTGTCTCACTGCAGAAATATTAGACTTTCCAATATATTTGGATGTAAAAAAATTTGACCACATCGACTTCTCAGTAATAATCTTCCATGCAAATTTCATGAATAAAGAAGCTTGTACCTCATGTAAATTCAGAATACCGAGCCCTCCCTCTTCCACCGGCATACAAATTTTATCCCAAGAAATTCACTTCCTCTTTTTAATCCCCACCGAAGAATCCCATAAAAAATTCGAAAACATATTCTTAATCACCGATAACACCCCTTTTGGTAACTTCAAGACGAAAGCATATGAATGGGCATGCTATTCAAAACATGCTTGAGTAAAATAATTTTACCTCCAAAGGAGAGAAAATAGCTTTTCCACCTAGCCAGTTTTTTTTTTAATTTTCAGCAAAATTGGATCAAAGACTCGAGTAATCAAGCGCCCTACAACCAAACGAACCCCCAAATACGTACAAGGCCAACTTCCTTCTACAAAACCCGAGATCCCCTTCAAATCAACCTTCCGGCTTGCCAATATAGAGGAAGAGAAAAAAATTGAAGACTTACTCAAACTAATTAATTGACTAGACAATGCCTCATATCTGTGCAAAACATCCATTAAGCCCGAATAGATGCCTTACTCACTTTAGAAAAAATCAAGATATCGCAGCATAGAACAAATGAGAGATCAATATACCTCCACTCGGGTGGAACGGCTTAATCCGGCCCAGCTCAAACGCTTTATGAAGCATCTGAGAAAGAATCTCCTCAGATAATATAAATAAATAGGGAGATAGAGGGTCCCCTTGACGAAGTCCCCGCGAAGGCTTGAAAAAACCTTTGGAACTCCCATTTAATAAAACCGAATAGAAAGGAGAGGACACGGCATTAAAAACCAAAGTTCTCCACTTCTTCGAGAAACCCAACCTACGAATTATTTCCAAGAGAAAATTTCAATTTACTCTATCATACGCTTTGGACATATGAATTTTCAGTAAAAAAATTGCCCCTTCTCACCCTCTTGTTAATGCCATGAACCAGCTCCTAGGCCAAAGAAATGTTCTTAAATATACTTCTACCCGGAATAAATGCCACCTGCTTCGGAGAAATAATTTTATCAAGAATCGGCGCCAACCGAAAAACCATAATCTTCAACAAAATTTTATAGACCACAGAGCAAAGACTAATCAGACGAAATTTTCCAAAGCCCAAAGGCTCATCAACCTTCGGAATAAAAACCAAATTCGTAGCCCCAAAAAACATAGAGAGCGGCTGACCATCAAAGAAATCTTTCGCCATTAACAACAAATCATCTTTTACAATATCCCAAGCAAGCATGAAAAAACTAGCCGAGAAACCGTCTGGGCCCGGGCTACAATCCGTTGGAATAGACCAAAGAGCTTGCTTGAGTTCATGATGAGTAGGAACCGCACACAATAATTCATTCTCCTCATTTGAAACAATTGGCTGTAACAGGGCCAAATCTTTCAAATTTCTTTTTATCGGCATCCTAGTAAGTCTTGATAAAATTCAACTGCACGTTTGTGAACCTGTGCTGTCGACGCCAACCTGCGCCCATCTTTTAGAGTCATTTTGTTTGTTTTCCTGCACCTTTTCCTAAGTCATAACGTGGCATGGAAGAATCTGGTATTATCATCACCTTTAGCAAGCCACTTCACACGAGATTTCTGGCAAGCTAAAATCTCCTCCCTGTTCACCCAATTCAGATGATCTTGCTTGCACTTCAGCAGTTCAAGTTCAGCCTGGTACGAATAAGAACTAGACAATCTGGCTTCCAAATCACTAATACTATCTTCCAATTTCTAGATTTCCAGCTCCACACGACCAAACACCTCTCGGTTCCACGCTCTTAACACCCTTTTCATTTTCTTCAATTTTTTGGTGACTCTCACCATGGCACAGCCTCATACATCCTCATCCCAAACCTTCTTAATTAAAGGAAGGAATTCATCATGAGAACCCCACATACGAAGGAACTTAAATGGACAAGCAGTAACAATTCTAGCCTTACTAATATGCACCAACATCGGCGCATGATCGGAAGAGGTCCACGGCAAATATGTGACCAGGGCCTCCCCAAAGCAGTCCGTAAACTGCACATTTACAAGGATACAGTCTAATCGAGCCCAAATTCTACTTCCTCCAAGCCTCCCATTACACCAAGATAAACGATTGCTTTCGTACGGAAGATCCACCAAAGCACATGCATTAATACATTCATTAAAATCTCTTGGCCTAAGGAGCTTGCAAAATTCCACCCACCTTTTCACTATCATCCCGAATAATATTGAAGTCACCCCCTATGAACCATGGCAATCCACAAGCATCTTGACCCTGTAAGAACTCCCATAACTCCACTCTTTTATTTCGAAAGCAACTCATACACAAAAGTTGCAAGCACCCGACAGCTCCCCTTCACAAACAAGCCGCTAATTGCTTGATTTGACATTGAAATAAATTCAAACTCCACATCCGTGTTCCAGAAAAGACAAATTTTACCACCCACCTCAGCATTATTCATGCGGCATCTTCATTCGACGTGCCCATCTACTGCACTTATTAGAATTTAAGAAAGGTTCTAAAATACGCCGAAGCCTACTTTTCGACGAACGAATCCCCCTAATATTTTAGGAAAGAATATACATCAAAATTAGATAAATGTTTTGGAACGAGTATGCCGCTCCAACACCACAATAGATTTTTCTTTTCTTACCCCTTTCACTTTTTTCAACGGCACATGCATATCTGGATCCGAATCAAAAGTCTTAGCCGCTAACTCATTCAATTCCTCTTCGAACTCTCCTTCAGACCCTGCCCTGGACATAAAATCCATATTATGAGAATTCTCCACAGCAAACTGATCACCCTCTCCCAACCCTCCTAATTCAAACTCCAAGGCCTCATCAACGAGTCTCAAAGTGCTTCTAGGGGCAAGATTTTCCACTACTTCAGGTTCACTTTCCTCCTCTTCCTCGACTGTCATCTCGAACCAATTGTCAGGATGCTTGGGCAATGCCTCCACCAATGTCTCAGGCCCTCCCAAATTCTCTGTAGGCAGAAACACGTTGTTCATACACACTGATTCAAACTCCACTTCCTCTATTTCTATAACCTAATCCTCCTCCATACAATTTCGAATACAACACCCATCGGATCAACGAACTACACGTCCTTGATTACCCCTACATTCCCTTCCTTTAAGATACGAATAGCCTCCAATAAACTCTCCCGCTTCGATCTCGATGAATCCCCTACCACCCTTCCATTATCAAGCAGGGTCTGTACTTCACCTCAAATTCCAACGGCTTTCCACTGAAGTTTGGAAGCCTGCTTATTTCCTTCAGCCAGCTTCAAAATCTGCTTCGTATTAGGATCACCCATTAATCGTTCCCGTCTAGAGCAACACCCTTCAATATGCCCCTGTTTTCTACAAATAGAACAATACGTGGGCATTGATTCATAAACTATCTCCTGGAAATGACTAGACGCAAGTCCAGGGGGTCCCAACCAAAACGATATCCGCAACGACTGTGAAACATCAATTTCGACACAAATACGGGCAGCCTCCGGACCAGTCATACATGCCGTCGCATTGTCCCTTTTTAGATATCGGCCAATACCGTTCCCCATAGACCGTAGCATTGATTCATGAAAGTAGTTTGGAGGGAAACCTGGCAACGTATTTTATATTGGCACCCATGGCGAATCCTCTTCTTCCACAAAATCTGGGGTCCAATGAAAACCCCGAAAAGGAACCCCATGAATTTTTGAATTTCCACGAGCCATCACGCTAATAAAATCCTTCTTCGCCACCATACGAACCAGAACATTACGAGGATTATGCAATTGTCCAACCACCGGTGCTGATCGCAATTCCCAACGATTCTTGATAAATGCTCGGATATGATCAAGAGATGGATGTCGCTGAATAAATTTCAGCACCACGGAGTACCTGAAAGGCTTTGCCTACTGCTAAATCTCCGCCTTAGAAAACAAGAAAAACATACTTCCATCCTGAAACCTTGGTTCCTTCGCAGGGATCACCACCTCTGGGAGTGTCTGTGGACGTGCATTCAACACCTCTACAAACGCCCTAACCCCCACAGCGTACATTCGACCATTCTGCACCATCCCTTCCGTTGTCCCATCCTGCTTAGAAACGCCCTTACCCATCGGCCCTGCCACCAAGGGTAGAGAACCGATGGCTCGCGCCATTAAACACCCTTATAGGATCAGTAGCCAATAAAAATATACAAAAGACAGTCTCCATATATATATATATGTTGATAGAAAACTTTCATTAAAGGATATCGACATTACATTAACCTCTCAGCCCAAATGATTGGAGCAATTTCATTAGGGAAAGATCCCCACCACAAGCTAATATCACTAATAATCCAAGCGTGCCTCGCAAGTTTATGTGTAGCTTCATTGCAATTTCGTTCAACATGTCTCACTTCACAACTCTGGAAATAGTGCATAAGTTCCTTAGTATCCTTAATGACATTACCAACCAAGGCCATAGAAGGTGCAGAATTTTGCAATTCTTGTACTAAGGTTAAAGCATCACTCTCAATAATGAGATGATGAAGTCCCAGGTGCACACTCAACTACAAGCCCCTGAAGATTGCCAACATCTCAACTCCTATAGGATCACTTACTTTTGTCTCCTTTTTACTAATTGCCATTAGAAATTTACCTTTACAGTCCCTCAAAACAATACCAATACCAGCACTATGTTGATTTTGAAAAATAGCCCCATCGACATTTAATTTGAACACTCCTAGAGGAGGGTGTCCCATCTGCAATGGTGCCTCGCCACTTTGAGAGGTTGCCCTCGCGTCTCCTTGTAGGCCTTCTGGATTGCCAAGGCCTGACTAATTGCCTGTTCAATATGTATACACTTGTTTGTAAAGGTAGTTGAATTGAGTCTATACCAGCAGCTCCATGAGAACAAGAAGAAAAGCTCCAGTTTATCCTTTTGGTTCAGTCCGCTTATGTAGCCTGCAATATCTCCATATGTTGGTAGACCTGGTGGTAGAACAATGGGAAGATATTTTTCCCATGCCTCTCATAATGAAGGGTAAAGACAAGGGCATGAGCCACATCCTCAATTGCATTTGTACAAAACAGACACAAGTCTTCATTTAACACCTGTTTCTGCATTAAATTGTGCTTTGTAGGTTAGACTTCTTTGCAAGCTTTCCAGGCAAAGATCTTAATCTTATTTGGCATTTTCATGTTCCATAAATCTTTCCAAAGTTTTTGTAGAGCCATATTCCTTGAGCCCTCACCCTTTAGTCTATTTTTCTTAGCCTCTCTAAACACTCGGTAAGCACTTTTGATAGTAAACTATTGATTTGGTTCATGAGCCCAGATGAACTTGTCTTTAGAATTTCTTTGACTGAGGATTATTTTTAGGACTTCATTAGCTACTTGTACAAGTAGCATGGTTCTTACCTTCATAATATCCCACCAATGTGAGTGAGGATCAATTAAGCTGTCAACTGGTACAACAGCGTCACAAACTTTTGCTGAAAGCACATGGTTGGCCAGGTAACCAATTGTCCTTCTGATTCTCACTTGGAGCTCTCTCTACCACAAGAGTGCTAAGCCACCACTTCTTCCATCACAATTAATTGCAAAACAACTTTCAAAGTCCAATTTCAATCTAATGAATTCCATCTTCTTTACTTCTAACTTAGTTTCCTGGAAGAACACTATCACAGGAGCTTCCTTCCTGACCAAGTCAAGAAGAGCTCAAACTCCACGTGGGTTCCCAAGCCCACGGGAGTTCCAACTTATAGTTTTCATGATTGTTGGCGGGGCTGATCAACAGCCTCCACCATTTGTGCTTGTGATTCAAAAGCATTTCATACTCCCCTCTTTGGACCTTTCTCCTCTTCTGGTTTTCCAATTGCTCAGGTTCAAGTAACTTTCTTTTTGCCTTTTGCCTCAGCTGGACTGTGTCAATGGTATTTGAGGTTGAAGGGGTGATCTTGCTGTGTTTCCATTTCCTACCTGTTTTGGGTGTCATGGGCCTCGTTGGTTGGGCTATACCAACCCCTAAAACTTCCTCTCCCTGAGGGGACCCATCCGCAGGTCTCACGTGTGCATGTGGGTGCTGCAGGTTCTCACTTAACTTCTCATGCAGTTGACTAGGACTAGAGGTGGACTCCCCTTGATCTTCTATCTCGAGATTGTTGCGGGAATCTAGCCCTATTTTGCTCCCATTTCCCTTTGTTATTGTTGTTAACTTCCCAAGCATGACATCCCTTTCTAGGACAGCCTCCTGAGATCCCAGTATATCGCATTGACTACTCGATTTCTCCCTGTCCTCCGCCGTAACATCAACCATGGTCCAAATGACAAGTTTTCTTCCTTTAGTAACTCGTGGTGAGGTTGCTTCAGTTTGCATTCCTTGTGGTGGTGACCCAAAGTGCCACACACATAACAAAAGTTCGGCATTCTCTCATAAGCAAACCGAATCTAGCATGATCCAAAAGGTCCCGATTAATCATCTTGCCACGCATAAGTGGCTGAGTAATATCCAGTCGAGCTGTCACACGCATATATTCACCCCACGCAATCTCACCATGGTCAACATCTACTTCCTCTACAAAGCCAACTGCACCACTTATCAACCTGCCTACACGTTCATTCATGGCCAAAAGAGGAATATCCAATAGTCTAATCTAGAAAGAGGCTTCTCTTATTTGGATTATAGAAACCTGCATGTCGCCTGCCATCTCCTTCAGAAGAATAAGGTTCCTATCAAAGGACCATGGCCCCTCACATATAAGACGAAACCTGTCACGTTCATCCTCAAATTCAGCTACAACAAATTTGATGCCAACTCCTTGAACACAAGTTTTCATACCAATTGCCATATTTTCTTCATTGTGTTTTTGAAAGCCTCCCGATTATACTATTTCTCAGTAAGAAGAGAGACCACCAGACATTTCTCTCTACGTGCCACATTTGATTCAATATCTTGCGGCTCCACTACCAGCTCATCTCTTTCCCTTTCAGAAAGGGACAGATTCTGATACATTGCTTCCAAATCATCTGCCATTTCCAAACAGCAGAGAACCTGTACGAAGACAAGGAGAGGAAAAAAAAAAGATAGTCTCCATATTGAAACATCTAATTCATGTAGAGAACTAAATAGGGATACTCCTACTAATCCAATATTTATCGTCTCAGCATCTAATCATATTTGTTATTAATTCTATAATCCCTTACACAATAAAAAATTATATTTGAGAAGTTCTGTAGACAAAAAATAAATAAAAAATCACAAATGTAAAATCCACTAACTGACGTGGGTTCATATGATACGTCAAATCTACTTTGCAATAAAATTAAGTAGTTTTATAATTTGATGTACCGTATCAAACCATGTCATTTTGTGCATTTAATTTTGAAATCCTTTTGTAGATAAAGCATTTCTCATATTTATATCATAAAGCCCTTGATTCTAAATTTACTGCTTTGTGTGTTTCTTTTGGCCATCAAGGCACAGCTCCATTTGCATTGTAAATACATGGGTTGATGCTGGTTTGCAGAGGAAGAAGGTGGCCGAGCTGAAGTTATATGAATACAAATATTGTTGTATTCAATTTTATTTTGGCATTTTAATATTGAATGAGGATGAGATGTTTATGTTGAGAAGGAGCTATAAACCTTGAGTCCATGGACCTTCCCTCAACTTTTGTGGTGTGCTAAGATGATCTTTTCATGCAACCACTATTTTTTTCTATGATCAGTCTATTACAAAACAATGTATACATGAAGTTTTCATGAGAAACGTTTTTTTTTTTTAAGTTGCATTGTTGTGATTAGCTTGGATGTTTATAATGTTCTTATTTCCCCTTCAATATAAAGAAATAATAAATAAATATTAAAAAATATTTTTACATTTGAGCCAAATTTATAGATAATCCAATGTATTTATAGTTGCCAATGAGTAGCGTTACTACCAAGGCGTTATCACAGGGATATTGTACGCATTCACAATCCTCCTCACTGAACGAAATGGGAGTGGTTTAATTTGGACTCTCGCCTGCTTGGGCCCGCGGCCTTTCAATTACAAAGATTTCTTCGTTTCTTGCCTTTTTGGCATAGGTCTTCCTACTAGATGAGTTAGATCCTCCACTAGAATATCCTCCTACTATAGTTTAGATCTTGCATAGTGGTGCGTTATTATCGATCAAGTTGTGGCGAGGATTGTCTCTCGCATTGTTTTGAGTTGTCCCTTCTTCTCTTTGAGCTTTGTCTCGTCTTGTAATATAGTTGTTATCCTACATGTTAAGTTCAATAAAATAAATTGACCACTTTTGGCCATTCGGGATTTATTAAGTACAAAAATGTAATCAAAGTTGAAATACCATGAGCTATCCTTTTTTTTTTAGCGCTATTTTTTAGGGATGAAATTTGAGTTGTGGATATGAGAATATAGCATTAATTTTAAATCTAATTTTAATTTTTTCTTGTAGAATCTCTATCTTATTGCCCAATAATAGAAGAGATAAAATATTTTTAATTCTCATAATTTTGTTTTTTTAAGCGTTGTGTGTTTGGATTCGGATGATTTATCCGCTGATATATTTGTTGGGAGTTGGTGTCAACTGAGGAAAGATCCAACGTAGGATTATGTATACATAATATTTTGTTTTATAAAATTTGCATTATTCCCATTATCACGTGGATATTTCTTTTCACCAGTGTTAAAACGTATTATGCTAGACGCCGACACTAAGAAAATGGGATTAGATACCCACCACATTATCTGAATTATTATGAAGTCCACGTCCTTTGTTTGACTAACCAACAAAAAGTGTGGCTTACTTCATCATTAATTTCTTTGCAGATTGTGACTAAACAAGAAAATTTTCGTGTACTTCATCATTATTTCGTGTACATCAGGGTTACAAAAACATGACTACAACCTTAGAGTTAGCTAGACACTTTTATCTTTCTTTTTGCAGAGGATAGATTGGCTCAGGTTCTCCGTCTAAGAAAGGGGGAAGGGATCTTGCAAAATTAAGAGGTTCTTACTAATTTCTTCCTCGATCACTTATTAATGCATGCATAAAATTATTTTTAATTGATCACAAACTTTTTAATTACTTGTTCACGATATGTGTTACCTTGTAAATGAATGCCAAAAAACTAAAAATACTTTTTAAAACTGGTCACAAACTTTGTAAATACTTGTTCATGATGTTAATTGATGAATATAATGAATCGTATATAGACGAGAGAATTTGATACAAAACACATGTTGGTAGTTGAGATCGATGTCCCCTGCCATAACCTTCTTTTCTTACAACATGCTTGTTTTTATCTGATATTCCAATTTTTGACTGACTTTTTTTTCTGTTTTGCTTCTTTGATCGGTAAATGAGCAGGTAGAAGCAAAAATACTTTTAGAAAAATGGAAATTATTTTTTCAATTGTTGGAAAAATAGGAGAATACTCGGTTGGTCCAATCGGAGTACAATTCGGCTATCTTATTTTCTACAAGAGCAGTGTCGCAACTCTCGAAGAGAAATTTCAGAGGATACTTGAGAAGGAGGAGGCAGTGCAACAATCTGTTGATGGATCCCAATGGAATCAACTAGTAGTCTCAAGTGAAGTTAAGACTTGGTTGACAAAAGTGAGGAAAAAAATTGAAGAAGTCCAGAAATTCCTTGAAGAAGATGTCAAAACTAATAGGATGTGCTTGAATGGTTGGTGTCCGGATCTAAAGCTACGCTATTCCTTGGGTAAGAAAGCTCAAAAGAATACTCAAGCTATCGATGACTTGCTAAAACAAGGTGGAGATTATGATAGGAAGTACAACATTAAAACTCCATTAGAAGTAAGATCATCATCCACAGATCAACAGTTTAAGGATTTTGAATCTTGAAAATCAATGATTTGAAATGTTTTGGAAGCTCTAAGGGATGACAATATCGACATGATTGCTTTATGTGGTATGGGAGGGATTGGCAAGACAGAAATGGCCAAAGAGATTGAGAGAAGAGTGAAATCTAATAATTTATTCTATAAAGTTGCCTTTGCAACGGTGTCTCAATTTCCAAACTTAACAAAGATTCAAGGCGAACTTGCAGAAATGCTAGGTTCGAAACTTGATGCAAAGAGTTTACCTGGAAGAGCAAAATAATTATATTCAAGATTGATTGAGAAAAAGAATGTCCTTGTGATATTGGATGATGTTTGGGAACCACTTAATCTACAGTATATTGGAGTTTACCATGCAATTAAAGAAAAGAGCTGCAAAATCTTGTTGACGTCAAGAAACGAAGAAACTTGCAATGGGATGAGCATTCAGACGAAGATTTTTCCAATTGGACTTTTATCAGAAGAAGAAGCATGGAATCTTTTCAAAGAAATGGTTGGTGATTGTATCAATGCCTCCGATCTAATCTCAATTGCAAAACAAGTTGCGAAGGAATGTGCACGTTTACCCCTTCCCATTGCGATAGTTGGTGGTGCTCTTAGCAACAAAAGCGACAAAAATGAGTGGAAAGCCATGCTTCAGCAACTTAAAATGTCTATCCCACAACATATTTTTGGTCTGCATTCAGAGGTATATTCCAGCATAGAGCTCAGTTACAATTACTTAAAAAGTGACGAAGCCAAATCATGCTTTTTGCTATGTTATTTGTATCCCGAAGATTATGATATTCCAGTTGAACATTTAGTCAGGTATGGAGTTGTAAAAAGGTTTCTTAAAAGGCTTGGGTACTGTGGAACAAACAAGAGTACATGTTCACGCAATAGTTAAGAATCTTATAAGATCAAATCTCTTGTTGGATAGCCACAAGTTCGAATGCGTCAAGATTCATGATGTTGTACGAGATGTTGCCATATCAATTGCATCCAAAGAAGAAAATGGTTTTATGGTAGTGTTGGACCCAGGACTTGAAGAATGGCCACAGAATGATAGATGTGACAGTTACACCGCAATTTCTCTTTTACTTGGAGAAATGAAAGGGCATCCTACTGAGTCGAAGTGTCCCAAACTTCAGCTTTTGCGACTATTATGTTTGAAACATTCAGAAACGTTCTTAGGCAATTTATTTAATGGGATGAAGGAGCTGAAGATGTTGTCTTTGCAAAAAGGTTGCTTCTCCTCGACGATGTTGCCACCATCAATCCAGAACCTTCAGATGTTGAATCTGGAGAATTGTTGCTTAGGAGATGTGTCAGAAATTGGAACCCTTGGAAACCTAGAAATTCTTAACTTTTGTAATTCACAGATCGAGAAGTTGCCATCGGAAATAGGAAATCTTAGTTGATTAAAGTTACTGGATATGAAGGGATGTGATTCTCTAAAGCAAATTGCAACTGGTGTATTATCCGGTTTATCTCGACTAGAAGAATTGTACGTGGGAGAATTTAAGAATTGGGAATGTACGACTACGATGGAAGGAAATGGAGAAGTAACAAATAATAATGCAAGCCTTGTTGAACTAATTCCTTATTCCAATCAACTGGTGGTTTTAGAAATCAGTGTGCCAAGTATCTTGTGCTTGCCAAAAGAATTGGACTTTAGTAACTCCAATTTTAGATTTAGGATAGATATTGGTATAGATGATGAGCCAGATGATGATGGATATTTATTTGAAAATACTTTGAGACTTGAAGTGGAGGATGAAAGTGATCTTGGGGAATACCGAACAATTCATTCATTGTTGAAGAAAGCTATAGTTTTGAGGTTGGATATTGCAAAAAATTTGAAACATATTTGGTTTGAGAAAGAGCAAAAAGGAATTTTACCATGCAGCTTGAAGGATCTAAGGATTTATAGATGTCAAGATCTAAAATATCTATCTGAAGCCACATTGGATACTTCTCCACCTAATACCTTTCATCTCCTGCAGTCATTATCATTACATGACTTACCAAGGCTCATTGGCATCGGTAATTCCACGGATTCAGTTGGGGTAGGTTCTCCCAAGTAACGCTACATATATGATTCAATTTCTATATGAATTAGTTGAAATTTTTTATACATGTTGCCTAGCCCAACAAAGAGTTTAATGGTTTTAAACCTTGCTACAAAAATTTGTAATTTAGAAATGACTACTCATATTCTGAAGTCTCTATACTGAACACCGCTTACATGATATAATTTAATTTGGAAGATAAATTTTAAAATTTAAATCTTTCAAATCAAATATTATTGTTTAAATAATGTGGATAATGTGCTCTAAACGACTTAAGAATAGAATAATTTTTCAAGAATATGAGTTTGTGGGTAATAAACATCTTATTACTTTCCTATATTAAGGAAGTACATTTTATATATGAAAACTAATCATAACATTGTAATGGTTCGATTAATGGATTAAACAGGTTGAAGGAGGAGGCAACATTGCATCAACAACTGTCACTCATAAACTATTTTCATCCAACACCATTTTGTGGGTACCAAATTTGGAACTCCTTGAATTAGGAGATTGTAGATCACTAAAAGTGGTATTTGATTTGGAAGGAATAAAGGTCAAAGAGAACTGCAAGCCCATCCTATCAATACTTTCTTCACTAGAATTACGGGGGTTATCTAGGGTGTCACATGTATGGAAGAATATTCCACCAGGATTTCAAGGCTTTCAAAACTTGACATTAATTAATATCAAGAAATGTAATAGTCTGAGAAACTTACTCCCTGCTTCTATAGCAAAACTACTGGTGCAACTCCAAAAGGTTGAAATATTTAATTGCAGCTTGATGGAAAATATTATTCAAAGGGAGTATGAAGCTGGAGAAGAAAGGAGAGAAGATATTTTGAGTAGCGAAACCCATGCTCTTGAGTGGCCATCCATAAAGAGCATCAAGTTGTTGAGATGTCCAAAATTAAAAATATTTGGTTCAGAAGTTCAAAGCGAAAGAAAGCAAAGAAAGATGGATGCGGAATTGGATCCAAGAGCCCAAGAGCCTAGTGCTGCCTCCTCCTCGGCAAGAGAATCTTCAGGACTTTTCAACCGATGCCTAGAGTCTTGTGTACCACGTCACAGGAATTATAGTCCAACCCAAGAGGTTTGTGATTAAGGTTTATTTATTATTCTTTTCATTTATAACTTTTTTGAAACACTTGATTGCATTAATTATTTTATTATTATCATTATTATTATTATTTATATTTTCTTACTAAAGCTCCAAATGAACTTTGGAGAATTCATTTAGGTCTTGTTTGGATGTTGAGATAAGGCGAGAAATATTTGAATAATAGAAAAATGGTTTGTAAATAGTAGTAACATAGGTCAAGTTAAGATATTTTTATGGAAATTTGAAAAATGAGAGAGAAAATGTTGAATAAAATATTATAAAGTTCAAATATTATTTTTGTTTTGGAATTTGAAAAAATTGAATTGTTTTTGTGTTTTGTTTAGAAATTTAGAAAAGTTGTAATAATTAGGTAATGATTAGATGAAAAAGTTGAAGATTTAAAATTGAAAAATGTGTGTTTGAGTGATGTTTGGATGTTGAGATGAGATTGGAAGGGATAGGAAGATGCAACCATTTCAACATCCAAATGGGGCTTAAAGATCCAGAGTTCCATTAGACTATAAATAAAATAGTCGATTATTTGCAATATCAAATTATTGATTTTGCTATTTTAGCCATGTAATTTAATTAGAAAATATGGTAATTTAGGGGCTCAAATCGAAGTTGAGCGTAAAAATATCCTCCTTACGAGCCTAGCTTGAAAGTGTCATTTTTTTTTAAAGATTATATACTCCTTCACACTTTTTTATGTTTTGGTAGATTACATTGACAAAGCAAGGGGAGCAAAATGTGAGTGAGATTGAAAATCAAACAAAGATGTTCTCTGTTTCCACACAACTTGATTGAAAGTTTGAAAAATCTACGACAACTTTCTATATATCGATGTGATTCATTGGAAGTGATACTTGAACTTGAGGGATTATATGCTGAAGAAAGCAATATCTTCAATAATTTGACAGTGTTGTCTTTAAAATTTTTACCGAAGTTGTTGCATATATGGAAGAAAGGTCCACAAGATATTAAGGGATTTAATTACTTGAGATTGCTACAAGTATGGGGATGTAATAGTTTGAAATGCTTATTCACACCATCCATAGCAAAACTTCTTGTGAACGTAGAGGAAATAGAAGTATATGGTTGCAATGAAATGGAAGAAATCCTTGCAAAAGAATTGGGAGATGAAGAGAATAGAGATGTGATTGCATTCCCCCTAGTGAAGACCCTCGAGCTTGGGAATTTACAAAAGTTGGAGTGTTTTTACACCGAAGATAATCATGCTTTTGAGTGGCCATCTCTAGATAAAATAACAATAGTTGGATGCCCCAAATTAAAAATGTTTGTTTCGACGAGTACAAAAACAACAAAGCTAAAGGGAGTGCATATGAAGTCCAAAACTTTTCAACCAATGGTAGAAGGAGACCTCAATGCCACCATACAACACATTATCAAAGGAAAGGTATGTTACAATTTATAAAAAAACATTGCTTAATGGAAAAGGTTTTACTTCAACTATTTGTAGACCATCGTAATAATAAAGATGCATATTATTTGGTTATATTACTAAATTATAAAACTTACATTGCATTTTTATGTTAGAAAAATCCAAATTAAGCATCATTCACTACGTAGTAACGTAGTGTTTAGATATCCAAGAGTACTATCAATCAATTTTTCAATTGCTAGGCATCTTATGCGTTAATAATTGAGTTTCACGACGTGGTTTTGATATATGGGTTCTCTTTGCACCTTTTCCACCTTTTCCTCTAGGAAGACGCAACGAAGGTACCTAATTCCTTTAAATATTTTTTTCCTTTATAGAATCTAAATTCTTAAAGTTTATTTTCTTTGAATTTCGGTGGATGCAGATGTTTTTGAAGATTTTTAGAGGCCGGTCACCGAAGTTCCAAGGCTCCATATACAGCACGTAAATTTCTTAGTTGACCGATTCCCATATTTTCACTCCTTTCTCTTTTTATTTTTAGTTGTATTTCTCAATTTTCTATAATTAGTTTTTTCTAATTGTAGGGCCCTCTTCTCAATCTCTTGACTAGCAGTCGTAGACCTCCTTCTCAAACATCATTCAAATACAAAACATTTGTCAATTTCAAATCTTCTACATTTTCATCTAACGATTACCTAATTATTATCCAAACACAAAACTTAATACAACTTTCTCAAACTTCCAAACAAAACACAAAAAAATAATACAACTTTTTCAAGTTTCAAAACAAAAAAAATATTTTTAAATTATATTTAAAAATATTTTTAACTTTATAATACTTTCATTTAAATTTTTTCTTTTATTTCTCAAAATCTAATAAAACAACTCAAACAATTTCACTACTATTTCTAAATCATTTTACTATTATTTATAAATATTCTGAGATATTCTAAGTGTCCTAACGAGTCTCAATTTCTGTGTATTGACACTTGAAAGACTAATCAATCTTACAATATTGTATGTCAGTGCGCTATGCATCTTTTTGAAAATTTCCCCAGTACTCTACTAATCTGAGTTCCACCGTTTAAATAATTTTACACACTATATCATGTCTTGTAACTAGCTCCCTTAAAACAAATCTCATTCCATTACTTCTAACTACACACAGACTAACTGGCCGAGAACTACTACTTTAATTGTTTCCTTTAAGATAGTAGAGAAATTTATCATTTTTTCTTGAGTTTAATTTGGGTTGCAAACCATGTGCATTGATATCAGTTAAATGATGAAAACCGCCATTCCTATCAGCTAATGTTTTTGTGATAGTTTGTAAGTTTTCAATCATTTAAAAGTTTGTAATTGCATCACACAACTTTATATGCAGGTTCATCATGTTGATGCTGGAACAACTGCTACAGAGCACTGATTGTCTAAGATTAAGATTATATGAATGTTTTCGTATATATTTTAGATATTAGTCATTTGGATTTAGAAGTAAGAGTGAACGAATCAAATTATATGATTCAACTTCAAGTAAACTTGAATGATTTTCTTATTTCTAGGTGTATCAAATGCCTACCCAGCTTATGAGTTGCAAAAAGGTTTCTTAAAGGCTTGGGTACTGTGGAACAAACAAGAGTACATGTCCACGCAATAGTTAAGAATCTTATAAGATCAAATCTCTTGTTGGATAGCCACAAGTTTGAATGCGTCAAAATGCTTATGTTGTACGAGATGTTGCCATATCAATTGCATCCAAAGACGAAAATGGTTTTATGGTAGTGTTGGACCCAGGACTTGAAGAATGGCCACAAAAGGATAGATGTGATAGTTACACCACAATTTCTCTTTTACTTGGAGAAATGAAAGGGCATCCTACTAAGTTGAAGTGTCCCAAACTTCAGCTTTTGCGACTATCATGTTTTAACCATTCAGAAACGTTTCCAGGCAATTTATTTAATAGGATGAAGGAGCTGAAGATGTTGTCTTTGCAAAAAGGTTGCTTCTCCTTGACGATGTTGCCACCATCCATCCAGATCCTCCAGAGCCTTCATATGTTGAATCTGGAGAATTGTCACTTAGGAGATGTGTCGGCAATTGGAACCCTTGGAAACCTAGAAACTCTTAGCTTTTGTAACTCACAGATCGTGGATTTGCCCTTAGAAATAGGAAATCTTAGTCGATTAAAGTTACTGGATATGAAGGGATGTGATTCTCTAAAGCGAATTGCAACTGATGTATTATCCGGTTTATCTCGACTAGAAGAATTGTACGTGGGAGAATTTAAGAATTGGGGATATACGACTACGATGGAAGGAAATGGAGAAGTAACAAATAATAATGCAAGTCTTGCTGAACTAATTCCTTATTCCAGTCAACTGGTGGTTTTAAAAATCAGTGTGCCAAGTATCTTGTGCTTGCCAAAAGAATTGGACTTTAGTAACTCCAATTTAGATTTAGGATAGATATTGGTATAGGTGATGAGCTAGATGATGAGGGATATGTATTTGAAAATACTGAGACTTGAAGTGGAGGATGCAAGTGATCTTGGGGAATACCGAATAATTCGTTCATTGTTGAAGAAAGCTGTAGTTTTGAGGTTGGATATTGCAAAAAATTGAAACATATTTGGTTTGAGAAAGAGCAAAAAGGAATTTTACCATGCAGCTTGAAGGATCTAAGGATTTATAGATGTCAAGATCTAGAATATCTATCTGAAGCCACATCAGATACTTCTCCACCTAATACCTTTCATCTCCTGAAGTCACTATTATTACATGACTTACCAAGGCTCATTGGCATCTGTAATTCCACGGATTCAGTTGAGGTAGGTTCTCCCAGTTAACGCTACAGATATGATTCACTTTCTATATGGATTAGTTAAAATTTAAATCTTTCAAATCAAATATTATTGTTTAAATAATATGGATAATGTGTTCTAAACAACAACTTACGGATAGAATAAATTTTCAAGAATATGATTTTGTAGGTAATAAACATCTTATTACTTTCCTATCTTAAGGAAGTACATTTTATATATGAAAACTAATCACAACATTGTAATGGTTTGATTAATGGATTAAACAGGTTGAAGGAGGAGGCAACACTGCATCAACAACTGTCACTCATAAACTATTTTCATCCAACACCATTTTGTGGGTACCAAATTTGGAACTCCTTGGAGTAGGACATTGTAGATCACTAAAAGTGGTATTTGATTTGGAAGGAATAAAGGTTAAAGAGAACTACAAGCCCATCCTATCAGTACTTTCTACACTAGAATTACGGGGGTTATCTGGGGTGTCACATGTGTGGAAGAACATCCCACCAGGATATCAAGGCTTTCAAAACTTGACACTAATTAATATCACGAGATTTCATAGACTGAGAAATTTACTCCCTACTTCTATAGCAAAACTACTGGTGCAACTCCAAATGGTTGAAATATTTAATTGCAACTTGATGGAAAATATTATTCAAAGGGAGTACGAAGCTGGAGAAGAAATGAGAGCAGATATTTTGAGTAGCGAAATCCATTCTCTTGAGTGGCCATCCATAAAGAGCATCAAGTTGTTGAGATGTCCAAAATTAAAAATATTTGGTTCAGTAGTTCAAAGCGGAAGAATGCAAAGAAAGATGGATGCGGAGTTGGATCCAAGAGCCCAAGAGCCTAGTGCTGCCTCCTCCTCGACAAGAGAATCTTCAGGACTTTTCAACCGATGCCTAGAGTCTTGTGTAGCACGTCCCAGGAATTATAGTCCAGCCCAAGAGGTATGTGATTAAGGTTTATTTATTATTCTTTTCATTTTTAACTTTTTTGAAACACGTGATTGCATTAATTATTTTTATTTTTATTATTTTTTTTATATTTTTTTTACTAAAGCTCCAAATGAACTTTGGAAAATTCATAAGGTCTTGTTTAGATGTTGAGATAAAGCGAGAATTATGTGAATAATAATAAAATGGTTTGTAAATAGTAGTAAAATAGGTTGAATTAAGATATTTTTATGGAATTTTGAAAAATGAGAGAGAAAATGTTGAATAAAAATATTATAAAGTTCAAATATTATCAAAATATTATTTTTAATATTATTTTGTGTTTTGAGATTTGAAAAAATTGAATTGTTTTTGTGTTTTGTTTAGAAATTTAGAAAATTTGTAATAATTAGGTAATGATTAGATGAAAAAGTTGAAGATTTAAAATTGAAAAGTGTGTGTTTGAGTGATGTTTGGATGTTGAGATGAGATTGGATGGGATAGGATGATGAAACCATTTCAACATCCAAATGGGGCTTAAAGATCTTAGAGTTCCATTAGACTATAAATAAAATAGTCGATTATTTGCAATATCAAATTTTTGATTTTGCTAGTTTGGCCGTGTAATTTAATTAGAAAATATGGTAATTTAGCCTAGCTTGAAAGTGTCATTTTTTTTTTAAAGATATCCTCCTATGAGCCTAGCTTGAAAGTGTCATTTTTTTTTTAAAGATTATGTACTCCTTCACACTTTTTTATGTTTTGGTAGATTACACTAACAAAGCAAGGGGAGCAAAATGTGAGTGAGACTAAAAATCAAACAATGATGTTGTCTCTGTTTCCACACAACTTCATTAAGTTTGAAAAATCTACAACAACTTTCTATATATCGATGTGATTCATTGGAAGTGATATTTGAACTTGAGGGACTAAATGCTGAAGAAAGCAATATCTTCTATAATTTGATAGTGTTGTCTTTAAAATTTTTGCCGAAGTTGTTGCATAAATGGAAGAAATGCCCACAAGATATTAAGGGATTTAATTACTTGAGATTGCTACGAGTATGGGGATGTAATAGTTTGAAATGTTTATTCACACCATCCATAGCAAAACTTCTTGTGAAAGCAGAGGAAATAGAAGTATATAGTTGCAATGAAATGGAAGAAATCCTTGCAAAAGAATTGGGAGATGAAGAGAATAGAGATGTGATTGCATTCCCCCTAGTGAAGACCCTCGAGCTTGGGAATTTACAAAAGTTGGAGTGTTTTTACACCGAAGATAATCATGCTTTTGAGTGGCCATTTCTGAATAAAATTACAATAGGTGGATGTCCCAAATTAAAAATGTTTGTTTCGACAAGTACAAAAACACCAAAGCTAAAGGGAGTGCATATGAAGTCCGCAACTTTTCAACCAATGGTAAAAGGAGACCTCAATGCCACCATACAACACATTATCAAAGGAAAGGTATGTTACAATTTATAAAAAAACATTGCTTAATGGAAAAGGTTTTACTTCAACTATTTGTTGACCGTCCTAATAGTAGAGACGCATATAATTTGGTTATATTACTAAATTATGAAATTTACATTGCATTTTTATGTTAGAAAAATCCAAATTAAACATCATTCACCACGTAGTAACATAGTGTTTAGATATCCAAGAGTACTATCAATCAATTTTTCAATTGCTAGGCATCTTATGAGTTAATAATTGAGTTTCACGACGTGGTTTTGATATATGGGTTCTCTTTGCTTTTAGGGGCTTAATCAATTTTCTTTTCCACCTTTTCCTCTTGGAAGACGCAGCGAAGGTACCTAATGCGATTAAATATTTTTTTTTTCTTTTATAGAATCTAAATTCTTAAAGTTATTTCTTTGAATTTCGGTGGATGCAGATGTTTTTGAAGATTTTTAGAGGCCGGTCACTGAAGTTCCAAGGCTCCATATACAGCACGTAAATTTCTTAGTTGACCGATTCCCATATTTTCACTCCTTTCTCTTTTTATTTTTTGTTGTATTTCTCAATTTTCTATAATTAACTTTTTCTAATTTTAGGGCCCTCTTCTCAATCTCTTGACTAGCAGTCGTAGACCTCCTTACTAGGTAAATTTTCTATTAATTTTCTACTCCTCTTGTACATTAGTAAGTGATCTATATTCTCTCTCTTTCTTATTTTATAAGGTAATTATTTGTACTAATTGGAAGAAACTTCAAATATTCAAGGAAGATCAAGACAAGTATTATAGACCCAATTCCTAATTATTTGTACACATATAGTCTATTCTTAAAGGGAAGACTGAAATTACAAACTCCAATTAATCTTCGTGAGCTTAGTCTTCACCTCGTTGCAATATAAATTTAAGTTGTTTTCAGTTCAAAATGCAAACTCCATGTTTTAGAGGAGATTGTTTTCCCAGCCATTGTTTAGTCTTTTCCATTATGTATATAAACAAGATGCCTGCTAGCATATTACTTCCCCTGCTCTTTCTTTGGGTAACAAGGTATTCTTAAATATTTTCTTTCCAAATATTATTCAAATACAAAACATTTGTCAATTTCAAATTTTCTATATTTTCATCTAACGATTAACTAATCAATATCCAAACACAAAACTTAATACAACTTTCTTAAACTTCCAAACAAAACGCAAAAAAATAATACAACTTTTTTAAGTTTCAAAACAAAAAAATATCTTAAAATTATATTTAAACAATTTTTTAACTGGCCGAGAACTACTACTTTAATTGTTTCCAGTTTTATGATAGTAGAGAAATTTATCATTTTTTCTTGAGTACTTTAATTTGGGTTGCAAACCACCATTCCTATCAGATAATGTTTTTGGGATAGTTTGTAAGTTTTCAATCATTTATAAGTTTGTAATTGCATCACACAACTTTATATGCAGGTTCATCATGTTGATGCTGGAACAACTGCTACAGAGCACTGATTGTCTAAGATTAAGATTATATGAATGTTTCCGTATATATTTTAGATATTAGTCATTTGGATTTAGAAGTAAGAGTGAACAAATCAAATTATATGATTCAACTTCAAGTAAACTCGAATGATTTTCTTATTTCTAGGTGTATCGAATGCCTAACCAGCTTAATTATGAGTTACAATGTTCGACAACTATAATGCTGCAAACCTAAATTGATATGAGATATCTGGGTCTAGATTATATGTTGATAGTGTTGAACTAATTTAAAATAGTAGATTTGCATAAAGAAACGCTAAATCTTTATTGGATTTGGGCAATATCTGTTGTTTTTTCCCCCAAATCATCTATTTACATTCATTTTTTTTAATAATATGTAGAATCAGCTGTCGCATCATAAACACCACATTTGAAATACATGTTGTCTGCCCCTCTATCGTTCCCCTCACACTTTTGGATACCATTAATAAAACTCTCATTTCCCTTCTTCCCCCGTATCATGGATAGTCATTGTTTACTTTACACCACTTATCGTACAGATTTGCGGCCACCAGTTTAGAAGTATAATATCTCATGTCTCCATTGTAGATCCTTAGTTGCAGAGTGGTAGCTGCTTGGGTACCACCAAAAATGTGTTTATTTTTCAATTTGACATGAAACACAAGGAAAAGACGCAAAATGTACGCCTTGGATGACCTTGAGAGACTAAAGTTGAACACAAGGAAAAGAGGCATTGCCCAATCCATAATGCCATTAACTGGAGAAATTAGTGGGAGTAGTAATATGAGTAGATGCGTGGGAGGGAATTTGCAAAGAAGATAGATCGAACAGACATCCAATCGATCTTACAATCGGTCTCAAAGAGCTTGCCTGTCTAAAGGTATTGTACATCAATACCATAATTAGAAAATGTTAGCTTAAAACCTAACTCACAAAGGTGATACGTCCTCTTCCACAAAAGAAAAATATATAGGACCAAAATATTTTGGTTTTATTTTTCGTCTGTTTTTATATTTTGCATTGTAACTTTTTGTTTTGGAGTATATGTTGAGATCCCGCATCCCCTCTTACCATATTGTTAATTTTAGTTAATTTAAACTTATTCAGAAAAAAGAGAGAAAAATAATTAATAAAAGAGAGAGAGATTGAGAAATAACCCATTAAAAACATAAAACATAGTCTTCTTTAATCATACTGATCCAATTGAGCAGTTGTCGCGTAACTCCCGAAAGATGATTCCAAAAAAATTCTCTTCATATTGAATAATGCAATACACGTAGAGAATTAAAGAGTACCACTCCTACTGATCTAATATTTATCATCTTAGTATATAATCATATTTGTTAGTTATTTAAACTTTAAAACCTTGTTTGGATAGTCAAAGTATTTCATCTCATCATTACAACTTTTCAAAATTTTTATGCAAAATATAATAAATAATTTAACTTTTTCAAATCCTAAAACAGTAATAATATTAAAAAATATTATTCTAACAATATTTTATTCAACTTTCAACTTTCAACTTTCATCTTTCATCTAAAACCATGATCTCTCATCTTATAAAGTCTTTTTTATTTTATTTAGTGATTAATGAAGTATTTTTTTTGTGATGTTGTGAATTTTTTTAAAAAAACTATTTAAGAATATAAAATAAAAAAAAAAAACAAAAAAAAAAATTTGTTCTTCTTGACACCGGTCTAATGCTACTGCTCATGATGGTTATGTAAAATTTGAAAATTCAACTAAAACATTTTAATATTTTTTGATAAATAGTATTATCTATTTCTCAAAACTAATTCATTTAGTTGGGCCTCAATATTATCTCCTTTGACGGAGTCCACACATTTGGAGCGAAAAGTGATCTGTTCTGTTCGGGGGCACACAAAAGAATAACAAAGTTCACGGGGCCCAAACCGCTGTCGTCTTTTGAAGGTTGGCGTCTTGAGATATAAAAATACTTTATACAACCGCCTGGTGCAATCGGCTTGCAACCGGCGCCTTCATTTAAACAAAAAATTCATTTCTTTCTCCCTCCCCCTCTCTCTATTTCGTTTCTTTTTTCTCTGTCATAATCCTTCCCTCTTTTTCTTTTCTTGACATTGTCTTCGTTCTCGTGCTCTGGGTTCTCACCTATGAAATTTTTTTTTACTTGTTATTAATGATGTTTAACAAAACAAAAACAATTAAAGAATAAAATTATATGAGAAAAACAAAAATAATTTCCGGATGAGAGAAGATCTGCTGCAACTGGGTGAAGTTGGGTTCTGATGGAGACAATGAAAGCGGGTTGCGAGAAAGAGAGTTGAGAAAAGGAAAGCAGGTTGCGAGAAAGAGAGTTGAGAAAAGAAAGTTGAGAGAGAAAGTTGACAGAGAAAAAGAAAGGTTGCGAGAGAGAGAAAGCTGCTTGTGATCTATTGAGATTTGTTTACGATGAGTTTTCCTTTCCTTTTCTTTTTTATTTTATTTTTATCTTTTTTATTATATTTTATTCTACATAAACTGTCAGAAACAGCCCGATTACCTCCGGTTGCATTTCTCGGTTGTACCTAGCAAAACTGCTTAAGAAAATGGTGCAATTATGCTTTATGAGACTAAGAGCACTAAAATTGGATTCTTAGTAAAATTTCTTATAATTTAATTAAAAAAAACATTCTTCAAAAAATTTTTCTAAATTTTATTCATCTTGCAAAAGTTTTCTACGTCTCATTCCTATCCATTTCCTATTATATTAGAATAATATTTCTCTATTATTTCTTTATTACTTTTTTCTCTCACTTTCATTTACAAATTTAACTACTCAATATTTTTCTTATGTTTTGAACGATTACTCTAGTGAATATTTTAAATAAAAATCTAAATTATTTTTAATATTTTTAAAAGTGCCCTGCCAGGAACAAATAATTCTTAACATAAACGTTTTACTTTTAAAAAATATATATATTTTTAATTTTTTTTTATATTTTCGTAGTTATTTAAATTATTTTTAAAACTATTATTTAAAACTACAACAAATATGAGTGTGAGAGAAAGTGTAGGTGATTGGAAGAAGAATTAATTTAATTGAAATGAATAAAATATTAATAAAAATGATTTAGGGAATGAATAGTGGTTCCCCAAATACATGTTCTCTAAAATGGGGATTCGAATGGAGGGAGGTTTTGAGAACATTCCCCAAACTTTTTCTCAAATTATAGAGAAAAAAGAGGTTATGGGGAGTCCAATGGGAATGCTTTAAGGCCTTAGTTGGTGGGGGGTGAGTGATGCTGAGAGTTTTGGTAACTCAGTTGGGGATGAGAATTGGGAAGGCAGCACGGAGATTGTTGATCTGGAGGATATTGAGGGAAAAAGGCCATCAAGGAAGTCGGAAGTAATGGCTGAAAGTAACGGGAAATTTAATGGGAAAAAAGAGATGGTGACTTTGGTGATTAGGGCGAAGCTTAGAGAAGTAGGTGCGCTCGTGCATTTACAGTTTTCTCTCTGTCTCTGTCTTCTTGTCCCTGGAATTAGGAAAAATGTGCTCTTTTGGATGGGCCTGTCCTTTTTCGTGGAACATTTTTATTGCCCACATCATCCCTAGTTATGTATTGGAATTTCAAATGCCTATTCTATTGCTTCCTATCCCCCAACTTCAAAGTTGCACTCGTAGAGATGGAGATTTCTCAAAATTTATCGTTCGAAGTTTTGTGAAACACCGTACACTAAGGGTGTGATACCCCATATTGATTGATAAGTGTTGGTTATGTATGTGATCCCACATTATTTGGACGGGAAAAGTTCTTACTCTTTATAATGGTTCCAACATGACTGTAATTATACCATTAACAAGTTCCTTTTAGAGTATAGGTCAGATGTAGCTTAAGCCTTCTCTTAGTGTGTTAAAAATTGTATAAGAGCATATTTCAACTAGAAGTGTGGACTTGAGCCGTGTCACCTACAATTTGTGAAGAAAATATTCTTACTTTTTATAATGGTTCATTGAAACTTCAATTGTACTATTGATAAATCCTTTTAGAATACAGACCCATATATGGCATTACAAAGGGTCTGTTTTGATCCACAAATTCTTATAGAATTTAAGTCCCATTATTTTAAAGGTTATATATAATATAAATAGTCTTCTTTTAAATTGTTTCAATCTTAACACCAAATTCATGCTCATTTAATGCAAAGTTGGTGGATGTGACTCAGTAATAATAAAATTATTGTTTCAAAATTTTATATATTTATGGAAACCCTTTTTTTTTTATTGTAGAAAAGGTTATAATATATAATATAAATAGTCTTCTTTAGACATACAAATTCAATTGAGTAGTTGTCATGTAACTCTCAGAAAATGATTATAAAATATAGTCTTCATAACTTTATAGGATCAGTTGTTGGAGAGGACATCTCAACCGATTAATCCCCACACGGGCATGGGCCTTAATCCTAGCCTAAAGTATGACCCATTACCAAAAAGCCCAATAATATTAGGAAGACCTGGTCAGCTTACCAATACAGACTGGATAACCACTCAGTGGTAGCAAAGGATAAAAACAGTTATTATTTGAGTCTAAGTGATAAATCTCCATCTCCAGATTTGAATTCGAATGGTGGATAGCTATTATCACAAAAATAGTTCAAGGAGCTCTATATAAGGAGAAAACCCAGGTACGTAAAAGGGATCTGATTCTTGAGAATTACACGATTATTATTCCAATAACTGACTTAGGCATCGGAGGCGTTTCATAGAACCCCCTAGACGCCTATTCTTTGGTTACAGGTGACTGTGAAGTGTGGCAGTGAAACACGTACACAACAGTTGGCGCCATCTGTGGGATTTTTATGTCTCATAATCAGCGTACTTTTCACATACCCATCACTACTCAGTCTCAGGCAACTAGAGATCAGTAAGAGACTTCAATAAACATGGAGGGAAGACTTGCGAAAATGGAAGAAATAGTGAAGAAACCTACCTCAGAAGTAGATTAGCTGCGAAAGGAGAATAAGGCCCTCAGGGCATGGAGCGGGCCATCAGGAGAGGATGCAGCACCCGGGCGGATACAGAAGCAAATAGCACGGGCATCGGTAAAGGTCACAAGGAGGATGAGGAGACTAAGAAACTACAGCACAACCTACGTAGCTTGATGGACAAATATGAGGAGATGGCCAAAAAGAATATCGTCCTTGGTTGACCAACTGTTGTCTAGCACAAATATGCCATACTCGGCAGAGATCATGGCAATGCCTCTACCACTGAAGTTCAAGGTTCCTTCAATAGATCTGTACTACGGCTCCAAAGATCCCATGGAGCACTTTGAAACTTTCAAGGCCCATATGAAACTTCACGGTTTCCCGAGGAAAATTTTGTGTAGGGCCTTCCCTCTAACATTAAAGGGATCGGCGAGAGGTTGGTTTAGAGCACTACAACCGGGTTCAATAGATAGTTTCGACAAATTAGGTTGGCAATTCTTGACTCAGTTCATGGCGTGCAGAAGACGTAAAAGGCCAGCTGTGTATTTATTGACTGTCATACAAAGAGAGGATGAAAGCCTTAAAGCGTATCTGATGCGCTTTAACAAGGAAAAAATGATAGCTGATGATCAGGATGAGAGGATCATGCTGGTAGCTTTACTTGGGGTATTTGGCCGAGGAGCCCCTTCATGGCTGAACTGGCCAGGAAAACCCCTTCTACACTACGAGAATTCATAGATAGGGCCGATGACTTTGTGAATGCCAAGGATACACTCATCGCCCTAACAGCACGATCTGAAGGAAGAAGCGAGCGAGAGCCGAGAAGTAGTCAAAAGAAGGACCAAGAAGGGGACCACAAGGCGAGAAGTGGCCAACAGGACCAAAGGCATGACAATAGTTTAAGAAAACATAACGGAGGTTATGTACACTACTCCAACACATAATGACGATAAAACAAAAGAATAAGCACAAATTGGCAATAGCAATCGACAAGTTGGGAAATACTGCACGTATCACAAGACAATAGGGCACATGACCAAGGACTGCTACAACCTAAAGCAGAAAATAGAAGATATGAAAGATAGTGGCGAGTTAGAACGCCTGGTTGCCCAGAACGCTACCCCCCCACGACGTGCAAATGAACAAAAACCCAAACACAAGCAATGGAGGAGTGAAAGCCCCAAGCGACGAGAATCACTGAGAAGAGAAAGGAGATCACATGAACCCTATGACCGAAGGTGAAAACGGATGATAACCGTAGAAACCAACCATTGGGTGAGATACAGACGATCGCCGGTGGATATGCTGGAGGTTGCCCAACCTCCAAGGTATGAAGAGGTCTATAGCGTGGAGAGAACCGTCAAGCAGCCCAGGGTACAGGTTACCCCTACAATATCCTTTGGCGACGAGGATTGTCGAGGAGTTGTATATCCCCATGATGATGCCTTGGTGGTAACAATGCTGGTGGCAAATTTTAACACAAGGAGAATATTGATCAACAATGAAAGTTCGGCAGAAATCCTATTCTAGGATGCTTTTAGCCAAATGGAAATCAATGCGGATCAAGTGAAGCCAGCACCAACTACATTAAAAGGGTTTACTGGGGATGCCATACAACCCATGGGATCCATTGCATTGCTAGTATCACAGACCCTCATGTTGCCACGGCGATGATCGAGTTTTTAGTGGTGAGAACTCGGTCAGCATATAACGCAATCATTGGGCGACCCACGTTGAATGGCTTAAAAGCTATCATCTCGACCTATCATCTGAAAATGAAGGTCCCGACAAGAGCTGGAATAGGCAAGGTACGCGGCGAGTAGGTCTTAGCTAGAGAATGTTATGTGCAAGAACTTAGACAACGGCAAGGAGAGGTCAGTGTTCTGGATACTGAGGATGGGACGGTCCTCCTGGTAGGACCCCTGGTAATGATGATGGAGCAAAAGAATATAGATGAAAATGCTTTGAAGCATGGGAGGTAGATGAGCCCCTGGAGTTGGTCACTCTTGAGCAAAATCATCATGAGAGCCATGTGAAAATTGGGACTAAATTAGCAAAGGAAGAGAGACAGCAACTAATAGACTTCATTCTAGATCATAAAGACGTATTTGCATGGAGTCATAAAGATATGCCCGAGATAGGCAAGGAGGTCATCAAACATAAGTTGAACGTAGACCTAAAGGTGCGCCTAGTAAAGCAAAATAAGAGAAACTTTAGCACCGAGAAGTACGAAACAATCGCTGAGGAGGTGGATCGGTTATTGGTGGCTGGATTCATCAAAGAAGAACAGTATCTAGAGTGGTTGTCCAACGTAGTATTGGTAAAATACTTTAAAGGGAAGTGGCGAATGTGCGTGGATTTTTCCGTGGATAGATCTGATAGTAAACGCAACAGTGGGGCACAAAATGTTAAACTTTATGGATGCCTACTCAAGATATAATCAAATCAGGATGAACTGATCAAGAAACAATCGCTTTCATAACTGACCGAGGACTATACTGCTATAAGGTGATGCCCTTCGGTTTGAAAAATGCTGGGGTGACCTACTAGAGATTAGTAAATAAAATTCTTAAAGACCAGATCGTGAGAAATATGGAAGTATATGTATATGATCTGCTAGTAAAAGGCATGGAGTTTGCCCAGTATGTGGAGGACCTTAGGGAGGCTTTCCAGGTTTTACGGCAGTATTGAATGAAGCTCAACCCAACAAAGTGTGCATTCAGAGTATGGTTGGGAAAGTTCCTCGATTTTATGGTGCCAAAAAGAGGAATCGAAGCAAACCCGAGAAACTTAGAGCGATAATAGAGATGAAATCGCCCACGAACCTAAATGAAGTACAGAAGATGGTAGGGAAGATAATAGCTCTTAATAGGTTTGTATCTCGATCAACAGAAAAATGTCTTCCTTTCTTTCAGGTGCTTAAGAAAGCATAAGATTGGGATGACAAGTCTGAGGAAGCATTCACCCAACTAAAGGAATATTTGGCTAAACCACCGTTGCTCAGCCACACCAAACAAGGAGAACCATTGTCGTTGTACTTGGCAGTGACCCCAGACGCTGTGTCTGCAACATTGGTGATAGAGGAAGCGAAGGAACAAAAGCCTGTGTATTACGTAAGCAAGGTCCTGAGAGGAGTTGAGACCAGGTATCCAAAGATCGAGTTAGTTGCCTTCGTGGTGGTGGTAGCAGCAAGGCGCCTACGACCTTATTTCCAAGCTCATCCAATAAAGGTGATTACCTCATCGCCTCTACAGAGGGTGTTGCAGAAACCAGAAACCTCGGGGCGACTAGTCAAGTGGTCAATCGAACTAAGTGAGTATGACATCAATTACATACCAAAAACCACCATGAAGGGACAGATCTTGGCCGACTTTGTAGCAGAGTTTTCAAATTTCAGAGAAGAAGTCCAAAAGTCATTTAAGAAGAATCCATGGTGAGTGTATGTAAATGGGTCATCTTGCCAAGCAGGATGAGGAGTTGGCTTGTACATGGTAACAAAGGAAGGGGAAGAGTTGTACCATGCAATGCAATTAGATTTCAAGGTAACAAACAACGAAGTCGAATATGAAGCAGTGCTCGCTGGCTTAGCAATAACAAGGATGTTAGGAGGTGAGGAAGTTGAGATGAGAGCCAATTCACAAGTAGTAGTCGGGGCATATCACAGGGAAATACTTGGCGAGGGGGACCAAGCTAATAAAATATCTCCATCTAGTTCAGGAGTAGTGCAAATGCCTCAAGACTTTCGAATCGAGAAGATACCTTAAGGAGATAACTTCAAAGCTGACCGATTGGCACCAGCAGCCTCAGCAAAGCAAGAAGAGGCACTACCATGGAAGGTTGATTTGTGAACGGTAGTTAGTCTTACAGTGGGAGAGGGAAGTTTTCAAATTGGAGAAAACACACAAGGATGGGCTGCTGACATAAAAAAATATTTGGAGACAGGGGATCTACCCCCAACTCGAGAAGAGGCGAGAAAGTTAAAAAGCAGGGCAACTTGTTTTACTATAGTAGACGGAGTGCTTTACAGGCGGGGTTTTTCAAACCCATTGTTGCGATGTATAACAAGGGAGGAAGCAGAATACGTAATGAAGGAAATACACGAGGGAATATGCAGGAGTCATTCAGGACAACGGTCACTTGCTGCAAAAATTGTGAAGGTAGGATACTATTGGCCAATGCCAAATTCATGCACCAATCCCAGAAGCACCTCCCGAGGAGCTACGATCCATAACCTCATCATGGTCATTTGCCCAATGGGGGGTAGACTTAGTAGTCCTTATGCCCCCTAACAAAAGAGGAACCAAGTTTATCATTGCAACCGTCGACTACTTTACTAAGTGGGAAGAGGCAGAGGCGATGGCTACAATAACAGCCCAAAGAGTGACAAAGTTCCTATGGAAGTCAGTAGTATGCAAATTTAGGATACCTCAGTGTACCATTTCTGATAATGGAAGGCAGTTCGATTCCGAACACTATCACCAATGGTGTGCGGAGCTAGGAATCAAAGCCAAGTACTCCTCCCCAGGCAACCTCAGGCAAATGGACTAGTTGAAGCAACCAATAAGACCATCGTTGGGATAATGAAAAAGAAGATGGGCAACAAAAGGGGAGTGTGGGCCGACGAACTCCCAAAGACTTTATGGGCTTACAGAACAACACCAAAATCCTCAATGGGAGAAACACCTTTTGCCCTAGCTTACTGAAGTGAGGCCATGATTCCAGTAGAAGTGGGATTCCCAAGCTATAGAAGGGAAAGCTTTGACCCAGAAGCGAACGTGGTGAGGTTGGAAGAAAACTTAGATCTATTGGAGGAAATACGGATGGATGCAGAAGCCAGAATTGTAGCTTCTAAAAAGAAGGCTGAGCAGTACTTCAACAAAAAAATGAGACCCAGATCTTTCAAAATTGGCGATTTGGTGCTACAGGAGATTGGTGTTACCACAGGAAAAGAAGGAAAGTTGGGCCCTCGATGAGAAGGCCCTTATGTCATGATTGCAAACCACAGGCTAGGAACTTACCACCTCAATGATGGCACGGGGTGTGCACTACCCTACCCATGGAATGTAGAGCATCTACGAAAATATTATGCCTAAGGGAAAGATGTGTAAAATTTCTGTTTCATTGATTTACTTGTCACTCCCATTTTCAATAATAAATGGCAACGTTCTAAAATTTCTATTTCATTGATTTACTTGTTACTTTTTGTGACAACCCAAAACAAGGGATTTCTCTACTGAAGGCAACGTGGTCGAGGAACTCTCACAATAGCCTGAAATTCAAAGGTAAAACGGTCGAGGTATCTCTCGTTAACACGTTCTCGCCTAAAGGTGATGTGGTCGAGGAACTCTTCCACTAGCCTCCAATTCAAAGGTAAAACGGTCGAGGGACTCTCCCACTAGTATAATACTTAAAGGTAAAATGGTCGAGGGATCTCCCGTTAATACCTTCTCACCAAAAGGTGATGTGGTTGATGTGGTCAAGGGATCTCCCGTTAACACCATCTCGCCAAAAGGTGACGTGGTCGAGGGACTCATCCACTAGCCTAATAATTAAATGTTAAAACGGTCGAGGAATCTCCCGTTAACACCTTCTCGCCTAAAGGTGACGTGGTTGATGAACTCCCCTACTAACCTCAAATTCAAAGGTAAAATGGTCAAGGGATCTCTCGTTAACACATTTTCCCCAAAAGGTGACGTGGTTGAGGAACTCTCCCACTAGCCTCAAATGCAAAGATAAAACGGTCGAGAGATCTCCCGTTAACACCTTCTCACCAAAACCTGACGTGGTTGAGGGACTCTCCCACTAGCATAATACTTAAAGGTAAAACGGTCAAGGGATCTCCCGTTATCACCTTTTGCCTAAAGGTGATGTGGTCCAAGAACTCTCCAAGTAGCCTAATAATTAACGGTTAAAACGGTCGAGGGATCTCCCGTTAATACATTCTCTGCAAAATGTGACGTGGTTGAGGGACTCTCCGACTAGCCTAATAATTAAAGGTTAAAACAGTCGAGGAATATCTCGTTAACACCTTCTAGCCTAAAGGTGATGTGGTCGAGAAACTCTCCCACTAACCTATTAATTAAAGGTTAAAACGGTCGAGGTATCTTCTGTTAACACCTTCTTGCCTTAATATGATGTGGTCGAGGAACTCTCCCACTAGCTTCAAATTCAAATGTTAAAATGGTTGAGGGATTTCCTGTTAACACCTTCTTGCCAAAAGGTGACATGGTCGAGGAACTCTCTCACTAGCCTAATAATTAAAGGTTAAAATGGTCGAGGGATCTCCCGTTAACACCTTCTCGCCAAAAGGTGACGTGATTAGGGGACTTTCTCACTAGCCTAATAATTAAAGGTTAAAACGGTTGAGGGATCTCCCGTTAACACCTTCTCGCCTTAAGATGACGTGGTCGAGGAATCTTCCCACTAGCCTCAAATTCAAAGGTAAAATGGTAGGGAAATCTCCTGTTAACACCTTCTCGCCTAAAGGTGACGTGGTCGAGGAACTCTCCCACTAGCCAAAAAATCAAACGTAAAATGGTCGAGAGATCTCCCATTAACACCGTCTCGCCTAAAGGTGATGTGGTCGAGGAACAACAATAAATACTTAATAACCGATAAACAAAGTTCAATAGCCTCAAAACGGCTTACAAAATTCAATAGCCTCAAAACAAGTTACAAAATTCTGTTATGTACAAAGCTTTAGAAAAAGTTAAAAAAATCCCTCATGGGGTGCGACAACTTCAAAATATACAAATGCTAGGATGGGCAAAGGAGTCACAAAAAATGAAGGGCAACCTCACTTAGCCTAAATAGACTTCCACTCCAGTGTATGCAGATTCCTTGTGGGTTCTCGAAGAAGAAGCTCACGGAGCTGTTTGACACCCAACTTAAAACCTATACCCAGGCTCGTAATTGAACCTTGGGGGCGGCAGCCAATTGGGGTAGAACCCGATTGGGGTCATTCTAAGAACTCTCCAAAGCAGAGCCCAACTCAGCCAATTTTTTCTCCAGGATAACAATCTTTTTCTTGGCAGATTTCACAACTTCATCAAGCTGAAGATATTGATGGTCGCTATTTTTTAGAAGTCTCTTCACCTTGGCCAGGTTTTTCTCAGCTTCAGCTTTCATCCCTTCGGCCACCCCCAACTTTATGAGTAGCTCTCGTTGTTCGTTTCTGAGAGAGACTAGGCGAGAAGCGTAGTTGGCTTGGACTTGGTTAATTCTTCAATCTCTACCTTTGCACGATCAAAGCTGGTGGCCAAGTCATCCCACTCTTTTAAGGCAAGCTCCACCCGAGCAGCCAACTCATCTCGCTCTTTGTTAAAAGCCTCTACTTGAGCAGCTAAGTTGTTCCTTTCTTACACAACTCCTTCTGTTTGATTTAGGCAAGTGGCAAGATTATCTTGCTCTTTCCCGATTATTGCTATTTCTTGATGATAGTAATCGGCATTCACGGCAGAATTCGCCAACTCCTCCGAGAGTTAAGCAAGTTGGCACGAAGGATAAGCAACTTGCCATAGGATGAGTGGGAAAGAGCCTCAAGCTGGGCCAACTCGTTGCCTAGTTGGTTCTTCTCATCCTCCAATTGTAGCCTGTCGTCTGCCAAGCCAGCGGCAAGGCAATCAACTCCCTAAAAAAAAAGAAAAAAAAAGAAAAAGAGAGAACAAAATGCTTTTAAGATATGTTCTTTAGAACTAATGATCAAAGCATTAAGAACAAGAAAAAGGAAAATGAGTACGAAGGGAGTACCAGCGCAAAAACACTACGAAGCTACTGAACAAAAGTATTGATGACCTCTGCTCGGCAAGTATGTAGGGATGTCGGGGAAGTTAATGGATGAGAACTTGGGGAACCTCTCAGGTTAATGGTTGGCAAGGAGGCAGTAGCAAACCACTCCTGAGGAGAAGCAGCGTCAGTCAGGACAAACGAAGGAATGCTGACAGGTGGATCAACAGGAAGACCGAAGCAGGTTTGCGTCATCTCTCACCATAGTTTCATCCTAGAGGGGAACAACCCGATCAATTCCAAGATCCTCCTCGGGAGTGGTAAAAAATGGCTCGCTGCTTCCTCAGCGAGAAACATTAAATGGTGGAGAAGGAATCGAAACCCTAATGCCACTCACGAGGGAGAATGCTGGAAACATGAAGGGCAAGTCAAGGGTAACCCTACATAAAATTCTCGAGGCGAGGGGGGGACTACAGGCCGCTACTATCTCTTCAACACTCCCATCCTCACCATGTTCCAACCTAGGAAATTTTGGGGAAACATCAGAGGGCCCAAAAACGATTTGTGGGGGCAAAATTGTAACACCCTGCTCCTTCCTTCCTTCTTCCGACGTAAGCAATTACGTCAGATGCGATAGCCAGCCTGCTCCTCCCCTCTAATGTCTAAGAGCCTCGTTACGCGTGCCAGATCCCGATGGCGTGTTTTTAAAGATACTACGTGATTTCTAAAGTTATCTTTGTGTTTTAAAGTTGTGTATTTTAAATGGAAGATTCCTATTATTATTTAACTAAGGAATATTTTAAATAATTCAATTATAACATCTTTGAAGAGCTCCAAAAATATTATAATTGTGGGAATCATTTTATATAAATGATTCCAGTTATTTAAAATATTATGTGATCTAAATAATGATGGAATCTTTAATTAATTTAATAGTTTTACTCTTTTAAATATTTTAAGTAACACTTCATCATTTTATAAATGATGAAGGAATATTATTTTAAATACTATTCTATCTTTATTCCACTCAATACTTTTAATTAAATAAACGTTTACGTGTTTTTAAATCAGTATTTAAGGGTCATCGTAGACCATTTTTATAGACCCCCAGGAGTCAGGTTTTAGTATAAAACCCCAGCCCCTCTCTCTTCTCCCTCACTTTTCCCTCCCCTTTCTCTCTCCTCCCTCTCGGCTTGCACTGCAAGGTGCAGCGTTCTCACTCGCCCTATCTCCTCCATTGCCCAGCCAGGGGTCGCCGTGCGCCGGTGAGCCTCACCGCCCCTCCAACCAGCCTCCCCTCAAGCCGGCGAGCCTCCCTGCACCGGTAGCTCCTCGCCACACTCTCTCCTCCTCCTCCCTCGGCAGTGCACAGCCCGAATGGGCTTAGTGCTCCATGCGCCGCAGTGCGCAGTCCTCCAGCGCCACCACTCCCTCGGCAACCTCCCCTGCCACCGACCGGTCCCCTCCAGTGGCCTCAGCCCCTCCCATGCAGCCACCTCCCTCCACCATGCACGAGCACAGCAAACCCATGCATGGGTTCACTGTGTAGCCACCTAGCGCCTCCGTGCGCATACATCTCGGCCACCGGACACCACCACGAGACTCCTCAGGTCTCCCCCTTCCTCTTCCCATTAACCCATGGCCAGTAGGCCTCTCCTCCACTTCCAGGTGTTCTCATGGACGCCGCACTGGTTTAGGCTCCCCCCGCCGCCGTATGCCGCCACCCACGGCGTGTAACCGCCACCTTCAACCTCCTCAGGCCACCACGAAGCCAACCGGACCACCCATGGCCCCAATCTGCCACCCACGGCCGCACACTCTCTCTCACTCTCCCATGGCTTCTCCTCCTTCACAGTGCACGGCCAGCCACCGTAGGCCACCGTGCCGACCACCACCGAGCCTCCACGGCTCCTCCAGCAGTTCCCTTACCCTAGCCCTAAGCTTAAACCACCACTTTATGTGGTGGGTAATCACTGCACGCGATGGACAGTCACTGTGCGTGATTGACCGCCACTGCACATGGCTAGAGCTGTCGTGTCATGTTCCTTCCCATCATCATCAAGGCCAGCTTAGGCCCTTCCAAGACCACACCTAGCTATCTAAACTCCTAAATAGCCATTGTACGCGGTGTAGCCACCTCGTACGTTCCTCCGGTATTATCACGGTGACGATCAACAAGCGACGCACGGGTTATCCCGTCGACGGTATAATTCTTAATCCCTCACTATTTATGTTAGATGCTAGCTAGTTGACTAGGTTGTGGACTGTGCTGCTAGTATTATAGGGTTCGCTGTGTAGTGGTGATGTGACGTGCTGTGGTGAAGTGTTGGGCGTAGTTGGGAAGTGTGCTGTGTAGTGTTGTGGACTGTGCTGTGAAGTGTGGTGGTAGTGTATGTGCAGTAGTAGTGGCGTGGCCTAGTGCCGTGTAAGAAGTACACGTAGAGTGTACTCCATGTGGTGAGACGATACACCATAAGGCGTGTGTGCCATAACGGTGACGTGGCGGAGCGTCGTGAATGGAGTACGCGAGGAGTGTACTCCATGTGGTGAGACGACGCATCGTATGGCGTGTGTGCTATAGCGGTGATGTAGTGCCGTGTATGGAGTACGCAAGGAGTGTACTCCATGTGGTGAGACGACGCACCGTATGGCGTGTGTGCCATAGCGGTGACGTGGCTTAGTATCGTGAATGGAGTACATGTATAGTGTACTCCATGTTGGGAAACGATGCACAGTACGTCATGTGTGCCGTATTAGTGATATGGCAAAACATCGTGAATGGAGTATACGCGGAGTATACTCCATGTAGTGGACCAATACACCGTATGGCGTGTATGCCATAGCGGTGACGTGGCGTAGTGTTGTGAATTGAATACATGTGGAGTGTACTCCGTTGTAATGGAGTGACGCACCATATGGTGTGAGTGCCATAGTGGTGATGTGGAGTAGTCTTGTGAAGGGAGTACATGAGGAGTGTACTCCATGAGGTGCAGCGATACATCGTATGGCGTGTCGCAAAGATAAAGGTGATTGCGTAGCTGATGGGTGAAGGGTTTGATGTATGGTGCCGGGAATTGTGGAACAGTGTCCCAAAGTGTGTGAGATATGGCTTGTAGTCCAAGGCGACGGGTGTCGCCATGTGATTGGCTTATGGCCAGAAATAAGTGCGAAGTGGCTAAGAAGGTAGCAGAGTAGCGCAGCGAAAGCATGACTGGGCAACGTCACTAAGTGACGTGGTCGATTAAGAAGTCGTGCTTGCGATTGGTGAAGAGTTAGAGTAAGAGTAATGTAGCGGGAATGTGACGAGGTGTCACAATGTGACCGGAGTACGTGAGGAGCCGTACTCGTGATGAGTGGGAAGTTGACGTATAGGTGACGTAGCGGAAGGTCAGAGGTGACGTGACAAGGTCACGGTGTAGCTTGGGAATGGTCTCAAGCTATATGGCGTGACGTAAGGTAGTGTGGTATGTGCAATAGTAGTGATATGGCTGTAGTCTACGGCGATGAGCGTCGCCGTGTAGTCGGCTTATGGCTAGGAGTATGTGATAAGTGGCCAAGAAGTATCAGAGCAGTGCAGCGGAAGCATGATTGGGCAACGTCATGAAGTGACATGATCAATCATGAAACTGTGCTGTGATGACCTAGGATGTATGTGAGGTGACGTGACAGGGTCATGGTATAGCTTGGGATTTAGTCTCGAGCTATGTGGCGTGACGTAAGGTGTGTCCATGGACAGAGTCCCATCGTGTCAAGTGTTGGGATGAACTGTCAAGAGGCACGGCTAGCATGAAGAGTCATGCTAGCCGGGTTAGGAGAAGGTTGGTAACGGAGTATGGCATTCGCCATACGAATCTGTGACCAATATATTAAATGATAGTCTTAGGTGATAAAGGAGTAAGGTACGTGTGTTGTCTGGTTAGATGCACGTGCCGGACGGATTCACCAGATATAATGGGTAATCTGTCCTAAGTATGGTTACACGGTGCTCAAGCCTTAGAGTGGCTTGGAGCCGTGTGACGAGTATGGATGATCATGAGAAGTAGAGTGAGCTAAAATACCTGAGGGTGATGATAAGGGTACTGTCTAAGAATGGGATGCATAACTTAGTTAGTCTAAGTCATGCGTCGGAACGTGGTTAATGAGAAGAACGAACAGGGGTCCTAGTGTCTTAATCCTAAGGGGAATCATGGATTCACCTTAGCGAGTAAGCACTCGAGGTAGAATGTAAGGTTGAAGGAAGTAGAGACCGTAATGGGTCTCCAAGGGTTTTACCATAGTAAGAAACGTGAAAGAGCACGGGATAGAAGGGGAGTGTTCTAAGTAAAGCATAGTTCTATTTCTAGTTCAGTTGATTATGCACTAGATAGAAAATAACGTTAAGGTTATGTATGCATGTAGGTTACCATCTGACACGCGCATGAATGGACCGCAAGGTATGAAAGTAGCATGGAGTCCAAGTAAGTGTTACATTCATACTCTTCTAGAGTTTTCTAAAGTATGTAAGAAAAAGAAAGATGAACGTTTTTCCCATGAAAGATGCTTTAAGAAAGGACATGAAAGAGGTTTTTTAAAGAAAGCATGCTAAGTATTGAAAAGTATATGTATGTACGGCCCCTCTATGAAAGCCCCTTTTTACGCACCCAAAAGTATTAATTGTATGCATGTGAATGGATGACTATACGACGTATCTATTGTACGTATCTTCTAAAAGAAAAGAAAGGAAGCTTCGAGGCCTGTGCCCCGAGCTTCAAACCGATGCTTAAAGAGACACGAAGAAAGTGTTTTAAAACTGGTCCCTGAGAACTGATGTTTTAGATGCCCTACGAACTAATGTTTTAAACGAAGAAAGATGACGTTTAAGCCCATGCTTTGTAAACGATGTTTTTCTATGAAAGAACTGTTAAATGAAATGAAAAGATGATGTCATTTCGGCTCAAAGAAAGAGAGCCGAAATGAAATGAAATGAAAGTCTCAGCTCTTTAGAGCTGTCATGAAATGAATGAATGAAAGCATGAATGTATGAAACTATGTAACGGCCATATGAAATGAATGGAAAGGGGTACCCAATGAATGAATGGGCAGATTACAATGCCGGGCAGTAGTATCTGGTAGTGCACCCAGTGCTGCACCCTAACAGAAAGGGATTCCAACCCGTGGCCACGGGTGAATCTATCGGCCCAAAAGGCCGCTAACCCCAGCATGCGGGGCGTAACAACGTGCACCGACCTATGAAAGTGAAAAGAAAAGAAAAGTAATGTATGAATGCACGTCATTCTTTAAGAAATGAACGCACTGACAGGAGAAACATTTTAAGAAAGGAAAACCATTTTTAAAGAAGGAAAAACCCCGTCAGTGATGTTTCCAAATGAAAGCATGTATGCATGTACGTATAGTATGTATGAATGATGAATGCATGAATGAAAACCTACGTTGCTATATTTTAACGGTATGAAGTAACGCTTACTGAGTATTCGACTCATTTTAGTTTTTATGTGTGCCCCTCCCCCCCACAGGAAACTAAATGGGCAGTACGCCCAGGAGGGACACAGCCAAAGGGAAAGAGCACGGAGGTCTAGGCATGAAGGTTTTAAACATACGAAAATGTCTTTTTATTTTAAAGAATTTTATTTCCCACTCCAAAACTCTTTTATTATAAAAGCACTTTTTATTTTATAACGTAGAGTCTTGCACCCTGGGAAGGACAGTAAAAGGTTTTAAATTGGACGGTAATTCCCGTCGTTATTTTCTAAAATATTTTTCGAAAATGTCCACCCCAAGGACGGGCGTTACAAAAATCAATAAAGGCATAGAAGCCTCAAAGGGTTGGAAGTTCACAAAAGTGGATGGAGGTGTTGTAAGGAAGTCGAGATCAAAATCACAATGTCCTCTTCTGGTGGAGTGTTATCACCTTTCTGCTGCAAATCTTCAACTGGTGCCGATGAAGGCTTAGTAGCAGCTTCGGCAGCCATCTCCACCTTGATTATGGCTTTGAGATCTTCTGCAGCAAAGAACATGACTTCATTCAGAGAAAGAGTCGATGGATCCATAAAAGTGGCAATAACAATTGTCTTCTCCCGAGAAATAGCCAACTTGGTGCTTCCACCTGCTTGAGAAGTTATTTTACTCAGCTTTTTCGGAGAATAAGTCGACTTAACATTAGAGGCCTGAGATGTTGCCCCACTTAGTTTTTCCTAAGGCGTAGAGGGAAGTAAAGAACCACCCTTGGATGAAATGGACTCGTCTGAGCGAGGTGAGATACGAGCCCTCTTAAGTGTTCGTTTCTTTTGCCCACCTACGCCAGGGTGATTTTTCCTCTTCAAATTGCCCGTGGGCGAAGGGGAGCCCAAAAATTCCTAACCAAATATATCGGCTCGGCTAGGAACCATCAAATACTTCTCAATATTACTGGGTGTTAAATGGGCACTCGAGAAGCATAACTTGAAATGAGCCTAGACCCAGGACTATACTAGCTTTATACGAGCCTCCTCACGAGGGGAAAGGATTATCTCAAAATCATCAGAGTCGGGAATAGAAGATCAACGAGCCCTAATGGAGAATTCCCAAGTGGAAGCTTCATCGGCAGGGAATTTCCAACCCGAACCAGAATTCAAGAAAAATTTGTTCCCCTACTCTTTGGCGTGAGAATACTTTCGCTCCAATTCGACCAGCCAAATGAACAATATAAAAAATATACGGTTTTGTAACAGTAAGGAAAATGAGATTGACAACTAATTATCTGTAAAGGGTTGGATTTGAAAGAGGTCTGCAATCAGTGGCAAGAAATTTAATAATGTATTCGAGAGAATTGCTAGTTGTCTTGTTATCAGTTAATGCAATATTAGAAACTACATCAGAAGCATATTTAGCTTCAAAAAGATAATAATCATCTGCACCTGATCTGACCTCAAGGCCAAGAAAGTAGCTTAAGTTCCTCAAATATTTCATTTCAAGTTTCTAAATAAATTCATCCACTGAATTTTTAGCGGGCTGTTACAGGGAAATCACTACAAAAAAGCCAAGCATTGCCGGCGTTCGTCAAGCGCTGACACCTGTCCAAAAAAATGTTGCTATTTAATTACCAGTTGTTTTTTGCCGATGTAACTGTCTGCAGTAGGTGGTCACTATTTTCCCATACTAGCGTTTTTTCAAACTTTGGTACTTGAAAATCTCATTCGCAGTGTTTGTATACAATTTAGCGGCATTTCTTTAAACACCACTAGCTTTCCTATATTAATGGCATTTATTGAAACGCCGCTATTAGTTCATTGCCATCCCATTGCATAAAACAACGACATTACAATAAACGCCGCTGCTAGTACGATGCCAGCGCATCATATAAATTGACGGCATTTATTTAAACGCCACCAATAGTACGTTGGTGACACATTGAATAAATTAAAGGCGTTTGTCTAAATGTCGCTACTAAAAGACATAGCAGCATACAATAAACGCTGCTGCTGGTACTTTTCCGGTGCATCAATTGATGGTATTTACTTAAATGCCACTAATAATACGTTGGTGATACATTGAATAAACTAACGACATTTAGCTAAACGTCACCACTAAGTAAAAGATTGGTGTTACCATAAATGCCGCTACTAGTACATTGCTGGCACATTATATAAATTGGTGGCATTTATTTAAACGCCACCAATAGTACATTGGCGACACATTGAATATATTAACGGCATTTATCTAAACGCTACCACTAATTAAAACAAGGGTGTTACCATAAACGCTGTTGCTATTACATTGTCGAAGCATCATATAAATTGGTGGCTTTTATTTAAATGTCACTAACAGTATGCTGGAGACACATTGAATAAATTAATGGTTTATCTAAAAGTCACCATGATTACGTTGCCACCACAATCCATAAATTAAAGGCGTAATGTAAATGCCGCCACTAGTTTGCTGCCGGCGCATTTTTTAAATTAATGACATTAATATAAACGTTGCTACGAATACGTTGTTGGCGCATTGCATTGATTAACGGCATTTAGAATGCACCAATAATATGATATACAACAATAAAAAATATATATAATAAAAAAAATTACAAATCAAATCACATGAAAGTGATTTAATAACAATTATATATAAAATCATTACATATGAAGAAACCCTGAACAATTCAACTCACAAACCATTTTGAAAGTCTATTACAAATGAGATTAGCCAAACAGAGTTTGTACGGCCTCCGAAGTTCATTCCCCAGATGCCCCTCGTAAAAGTCTACTTCATCTCTTCCTTTCACAAACAATGCAGAAGTGCTTCTAGTACCGTAACGTCCCTATGCATGAGCGAGAGACATTAGAAATTTTGTCAGATTATAGATGGGAAGTGGAAAAAAGTAACAAAGTAAGATGCAATGATCTTTTTTATTTCCCTTTTCCAAACATATATATATGCTATAATTAATTCACTATGTTAATTAGATCCAACCAACCCAGTTATTTTTGTCGAAAATAATGTAAGACATACGCTCAAAACACAAAAATAATGATAAGAGGGACAAAGGGAACTGTTAATCCCCACTTTCTGCATTTCTTCATGTCAACGTTTATGGGGTGGCAAGTTATATAAAATATATAAGAAGAAATAAGCAATATTGAAGCAGTACTACATAGCTTGAAACAGTGCAGTCTATTATACATTTTAAAGGAAGATCAAATCACATGCTTGTCCATTAGGCCCCAGCTGTAAAGTGGGAAAAAAAGAACTAAACTTGAGATCAAGATTTTTTATCCTCCAATGCATGCAGTCCCCCAGAAAGTTCAACAAACTACATCAACAACCAAGCATGAACATGAAGAAGCAAAGCTTCATGAAGAGCATGGACAAATGAAAAATGAGACGGGAGTTACGTCTTCGTAACAATTTCTACAAAGTCCATGAGAGCAAAACCAAGCAGGGGCTGTGCAACGGAGACTCTCCAAGAGAGCAACTACGAAGCTGCAGCAAGGTGGCTGGGAGGCTACAGTGTACTGTGGATGAGAGAAATATTGTGATGAGAAATAGAGAGAGAATGGAGAGAGAGGAAGCATGATGTGAGGGAGTTTATGTTGGGAATTTTCTGAAATGCTTTGTAAACTAGAGAATATGTAAAATAACAAAAAACAAATTAGAAAGAGAGAACCCGATGTTGAGGCACGTTGTGATAGACGCTTTCCTTAGAGTAGATTCCGCCGCCTCCAATTTTAAACATGCACTAGGCTTCTTGACAGTCTACTCCCAAGATACAACAATGTCGGTTCCCGTTAATCTCCTCGTCGGTGCACACAAAAGGAGATCCTCGAACCCAATATAAAGTAGCCAAAACCCAAAGAAAGAAAGACAAAAGAAAGAAGGAGTGTTTCTCTAAATTTTGTAGAGAATTGAAGTTTTTTTAATTTGTGGGTGGGGTTCCCTATTTATAGAGAATGAAAGGGCACTTGTGAAAGGTCACAACTAGAATGAAATGACACTTGTGAAAGGTGACAACTTATTTAAATGAAATGGTGCTTGTGAAAAGTCACATCACATAAATGAAATGATACTTGTGAAAAGTCACATCACATAAATGAAATAGTACTTGTGAAAAGACACAACTTAAATGAAGGAACACATTTGAGAAGTCACAACTTCTCAAATATTAAAGAATACAATGAAAAGGTTTCTAATTCACCAAAGGACACAACCCTTTGTTTGATTGGGAAGCGGTTAAGGCACATATCCCCAAGAGGCATACATTGGTTCAAGTTACAATGATATCTTTTCATTTAAATCTAAATAACCGAACCAATACATTGAATAATGGTAATGGTTCACATTATTATTTTTAATTTACATCAAATATTTTAATTATTTCTAAGTTGAAAAACCAACAATCCCCCACCTGATTAAAATATTTTGAAAAACGGAATAGAATACAATTTTCTTTGGACTAAGTACTATGCATCAATAGAGGTAGCTTGCGGCTTTGAACGTCTACTGTTAGCGTGTTTCCATCTGAAAGATCCATGGTGAACCAAGTCTTGAACCAGAATCTTTTAACTCAGGCTTCTCCACACCGCACACATAGTACAGCATATATCAGGTTCCTTTCAAGGTGGTGCATAAAGCTCGTGCACCGTATCTTGGATTCATGAGCGCTCTAGGGAATAGCCCAATTACCATAGATAGCGGCCTCATAGTCACACTCATATAGGTGAGTCCTCCAAGGGTACCTGTAATTCAATACCTTGCCTTAGTCTTGGACTCATTCAAAGCATTTTGCTTTTCCTTTACCATTGCATTTGTAGCACTCACACCCTAGGGATGGACCTATTATAATATTTTAATAGTGCTATCAAGTCACTCAAATAGTTTGTTCTTCCCATTGAACCTTCTTCTTGAGATCTCCAGTCAGGAAGGTTGGGTTGCCGCTATCAGTGACCTAATTAATGGGCTTCAGTCCCATCCCCCTTGATGTACGTATAACCTTCGACTTTGCCTGTCCTTTCGTCAAAGGATCCGCTAGGTTATCTTCTGACTTTACATATTCCAAAGTCAGGTATCCATTATTTATCAGGTATCTTATCGTAGAATGCCTGATACTCAAATGTCTCCTCTTATGATTAAAGTGTTTATTATTACAAATACTTATCACAGCCTGATTGTCACAAAGAACAGAAATAGATGGCATTGGTTTTTTAACTAGTGGAATTTCTGCTAATAAATTCTTAAGCCACTCTACCTCATGTCCGGTAGTATCCAAGGCTATTAATTCAGCCTCCACAGTAGATTGTGAAATCACAGTTTGATTGGAAGATCTCCAAGCCACAACTGCTCCTCCGAGAGTGAAAATATATCCACTCGTTCCCTTTCGATCTACTGTGTCAGTTATCCAACTAGCATCACTGTATGCTTCTAATACAGTGGGATACCCAGAATAATGGATACCATATGTCATGGTTCCTTTCAAATATTTAAGAATTCTTTCCAATGCCTTCCAATGAGAATCATCAGGCCTACTAGTATATCTGCTAAGTCTACTCACAGCATATAAAATATCAGGTCTAGTAGAATTAGCAATATACAGTAACGTACCAATAATCTGAGAATATCTCAATTGTGACACAGGATCTCCAAGATTCTTACTTAAATGCAAACAAGGATCAAGAGGAGTACTGACAGGTTTGCATTCGAATCTCTCAAACCTTTAAGAATCTTTTCAATATAATGAGATTGATTTATGGTAATACCATCACGAGATCTCATTAATTTAATACCAAGAATTACCTGTGCCTCTCCCATGTCTTTCATGTCAAAATTCTTAGATAAAAAATTTTTAACATCAAGAACAATATCTATATTGGTTCCAAAGATGAGAATCTCATCAACGTAAAGACATAGCATTATGCATGCGCCATCAACTATTTTACTATATAAACACTTATCAGATTTATTTATCTTGAAATCATAAGATAAAATTATTTTATCAAACTTTTGGTGCCTTTGTTTAGGGGCTTGCTTTAAACCATAGAGAGATTTAATAAGTTTACAAACTTTCCTTTTCTGTCCTGGAACCATAAACCCCTCTGGTTGATCCATATATATCTCTTCTTCTAGATCGCTATTAAGAAATGCGGTCTTTACATCCATTTGGTGGACCTCAAGTTTATGGATCGCTGCTAGAGCAATTAGAACACGAATTATGGTTATTCTAGTAACAGGAGAATACGTATCAAAATAATCGATACCCTCTCTTTGTGTAAAGCCCTTTGCAACCAGTCTAGCTTTAAATTTATCAATAGTACCATCAGGTCTCAATTTCTTTTTAAAAATCCACTTACATCCAATGGTTTTACATCCAGGAGGAAGATCGCAAAAGTTTCAAGTGCCATTAGTCTTAAGAGATTCCATCTCATTATCTACTGCTTCTTTCCAGAAAGTAGAATCAATGAAAAGCATGACATCCTTGAAAGTCAATGGGTCTTCCTCCATAGAATAAGTATAAAAATCATGTCCAAGATCCTTTTCCTTTCTAATTGTTTTTCCTCTTCCAAGTTCATTTTCTAATCCAGATACACTTTCAGAATTAGATATAATGGTAGGTTGACTATTGGTAGAAGGAAAACTTATTGTAGATAAAGGTCTTTCTAACTTATTTTTTAAAGGAAATATATCTTCAAAGAATGTTGCACCCCTAGACTCCATAATGGTGTTGGGATCAATACCTTGGACTTCTGATTTGATAATTAAAAACCTATATGCAGAACTATGTCTAACATACCCAATGAATACTGCATCTACTGTGTTGGAACCTAATTTCCTTTTCTTAATTTTTGGAACATTAACCTTTGCAAGACAATCCCAAACTCTAAAGAAATAAATATTGGGTATTCTACTCTTCCAGAGTTCATATGGTGTCTTGTCAGATCCCTTAAATGGTACTCTATTCAAAATAAAACTAGATGCAAGTATTGCTTCCCCCCACCATTGCTCTGGTAGGCCGAAACTAGAGAGCCTGCATTTGACCATATCTACCAAGGTTCTATTTTTTCTTCCAGAAACACCATTGGATTGAGGAGAATATGGAGCGGTTACCTCATGTATAATTCCATTCTCCTCACAGTATTGAACCAATTGATTAGAGGAGTATTCACCTCCTCTATCAGACCTGATAATTTTAATCTTTCTCTCCAATTGGTTTTCAACTTCAGTTTTATAGACAATAAATTTACTAAATGATTCATCTTTTGTTTTCATCAAGTAAACATAACAAAATTTGGACATATCATCTATAAAAGTAATGAAGTATTTATTACCACCTTTAGAGGAGACACCATTTAAATAACAACCATCACTATGAATTAATTCAAGTAGCGATGAATTTCTTATAACAGATTTAAATGGCTTTCTAGGCTGTTTTGATTGAACACAAATTAAATATTTTTCATCCAAATCAACAGGAACTTTAGGAATAATCTCTAAATCCATCATTCTTTTAACATTATGATAATTAACATGGCCTAATCTAGCATACCATATTGAAGAGGAACATGTAGAAAACACAAATTTATTACTAGAGTCAAATTTGTCTACTACATTGTTTTGAATATTTATTACAAACAAACCACCACTCACATAACCTTTCCCCACAAATGACCCATATTTAGTTACAATAACTTTATTAGATTGAAATAATAATGTGTAGCCTGCCCCACTAAGTAAAGATCCACTAATTAGGTTTCTCCTCGCCTCTGGTACGTAAAATACTTCTTCTAAAGGAAGAGTATTTCCAGACGTTAATTTGAGTACAATTTTTCCTACTCCAAATACTTGTGCAGAGGTGGAGCTACCCATCGTCACTTTCATGCCGCTTGTATCCTAATATGTTGAAAAAATATTGCGGTTAGAAGTGGCATGTACATTGGCTCCTGTGTCTACTATCCAATCAGTAGCACTACAAGCCAGATAAACTTGGAGACTTATGGTTACATACCGTTCATCGGTTCGAACGGAATCGGTCCCGGAAAGCACCATATGAGTCTGTGGGTTAGGCGATCTTAGTTGTTCATTGCCTTGATACTTCCTCTTCTTATAGCAACAATTTTTGGCCAAGTGACCCGGTTTGTTACAGTTAAAACAAATGAGTCTCTTATCATTTTTGTTAATATAGGACTTTGGTTTCAAATTATTCCCATAATTAGATTTACCCTTATTGAATTTGGATTTATGATGTAATGGGTTCTTATGTGTTTTATGACCTTCTACAATATTTACTTTAGACTGAAAATCAGAAACTAATGGTGGGATAGGATCATTTTCTAAATGTTGTTCTTGGATCCTAATGGTAGAGATCAAAGTTTCCATGGTCATATCTTCAGTCTTATGTTTAAGAGATAGGCCAAAATTCTTCCATGAAGGAGGCAACTTGTCTATTGTACAAGCAACTTGGAGACACCCGATAATACCCATTCCCCGTTGGCCCAATTCATGGTAAAGGATAGTTAACTCATGAGCTTGCTCTACCACAGATTTGGAATCATCCATATTAAAACCAAGAAATTGGCTTGCGGTGTACTTATCCATTCCAGCATCTTGTATACCATATTTCTTATCAAGAGCATTCCAAATATCTTTAGCAGATTTAATGTGTAGGTAAACATAAAAAAGTGTATCACTTAAATGATTTAAAATCCTACATCTACACAAATTATCTTTTTCTGCATATGTTTGTAATTCAATAGTACGTGCGGGCTCATACAAATCATCAGAAGGAGGATCATTTTCAATTACAAAATATAATCCAAGCATTGTAAGAAAGATTTTCATCTTTTCTTGCCAACGCTTAAAATTGACTCCTCCAAATTTTTCGGGTGCAATAGGTTCGTTTGAAGTCATGGTGACAACCAATCAATTAGAACACACCTCTAGTTTAACAAAGAAATTCTACTCTAAGATTGTTGGGAATTTTCTGAAATGCTTTGTAAACTAGAGAATATGTAAAACAACAAAAAACAAATTAGAAAGAGAGAACCCGATGTTGAGACACGTTGTCATAGACGCTTTCCTTAGAGTAGATTCCGCTGCCTCCAATTTTAAACATGCACTAGGCTGCTTGACAGTCTACTCCCAAGATACAACAACGTCAGTTCCTGTTAATCTCCTCGTCAGTGAACACAAAAGGAGATCCTCGAACCCAATATAAAGTAACCAAAACCCAAAGAAAGAAAGACAAAAGAAAGAAGAAGTGTTTCTCTAAATTTTGTAGAGAATTGAAGTTTTTTTAATTTGTGGGTGGGGTTCCCTATTTATTGAGAATGAAAGGGCACTTGTGAAAGGTCACAACTAGAATGAAATGACACTTGTGAAGAGTCACAACTTATTTAAATGAAATGGTGCTTATGAAAAGTCACATCACATAAATGAAATAGTACTTGTGAAAAGTCACATCACATAAATGAAATAGTACTAGTGAAAAGACACAACTTAAATGAAGGAACACATTTGAGAAGTCACAACTTCTCAAATATTAAAGAATACAATGAAAATGTTTCTAATTCACCAAAGGACACAACCCTTTGTTTGGTTGGGAAGCGGTTAAGGGACATATCACCAAGAGGTATACATTGGTTCAAGTTACAATGATACAGTTTCATTTAAATCTAAATAACCGAACCAATACATTGAACAATGGTAATGGTTCACATTATTTTTTTAATTTACATCAAATATTTTAATCATTTATAAGTTGAAAAACCAACAGTTTATGCATAAAACGGCGTGGGAGCTACGGACAGTGGTGTTGAACATCAATTGGGCAGTGGAGGCTTGTTTTCCGGCGTCTTCTGTCGTGGTCCAACTGTAGCAAGACATGGCCTTCAGTTTGGAGAACTATGCTTAGTTCTTCTTGCTTAAAACAGAGGCTGCAGGTTCGATACTTATATGCAGGAGGTTTGTTAGCAGAATAGAAAACTTATGAAAACTTCTCTGATTTAATTACTGTATTGGGATTACATTTATACACGAATGAAAGGAATAAAAGAATATTAATCAGTTACAATAACTTGAGGAAGAATCTTAACAACTTTCTCTGCTGTGATCTTCTGGAAGGCAGTCTGCTGTTGGTTGTAATGGACGTGTATCATGACTCTGCTGCTCGGTGTTGGCTGTGGTTCATAGCTTGCCTACCAACTGTTTGTCTGAAGTTGGTATTGGGTCACTTATTCTGATACGTCCCCTCGAGTCCAATGGGGTATCATGCACATTGAGACTTGATCTAAAACGAGAGAACTGATCTGCAACAAGAGGTTTGATGAGGATATCAGCTATTTGGTCATGAGAGCTGCAAAAGGAGACTTGTAATGACTTGGATGCAACTCGGTCTCTAACAAAATGGAAGTCTATGTCTATATGTTTAGTCTTGGAGTGATAAACTGGGTTCACGGAAAGATAATTAGCTCCTAGGTTGTTGCACCATAGAATGGGAGCTTTAGAAAGTGAAATTCCCAGCTCACGGAGCACGGTTTGAAGCCAGATAGTTTCAGCTGCTGAGGAAGCAAGAGACTTGTACTCTGCTTCAGTAGAAGAGCGTGCAACCGTGCTTTGTTTCTTTGAGCTCCATGAGATCAGATGTGAACCCAGGTAGATACAGAAGCCTCCAGTCGAGCGTCTATCATCTGGACAGCCACCCCAATCGGCATCACAGTAAGTTTGAAGGTGAAGATTGCTCTGAGGTGTAAACAGCAAGCCAAGATTAATGGTCCCTTTGAGATACCGTAGCACTCGTTTTACTGCACTCCAGTGGGAAGTTTTTGGTGAGTGCATGAACTGACAGATCTTGTTCACTGCAAAGGAGATGTCGGGTCATGTCAAGGAGAGGTACTGGAAACCTCCAACGATACAGCGATACAGAGTTGCATCTTCAAAGTCTGGAGAATCAAATTTTGACAACTTAAGGGAAGCAGCCATAGGGGATGAAATGGGCTTAGCAAGGAGCATGTTGCTTTGAGTTAGTAAGGCCTTGATATATTTTCTTTGAGACAGCATCAAGCCCGTAGATGTATAATCAGCTTCAATTCCGAGGAAATAAGAAAGTCTCCCTAAATCCTTAATTGGAAACGCACGTCCCAAATCTTGAATGAGACTGTCAATAGCAGATGAATGTGAGGCAGTGACGACTATGTCATCCACATACACAAGAAAATAAATATGCACATTAGAATGATTGAGAATAAAAAGAGAAGGGTCTGCTCGTGAGGCAATAAAGCCATAATCCAGTAGCCAAGAGGAGAGTTGAGCAAACCAAGCTCTTGGGGCTTGTTTGAGCCCGTAGATAGCTTTGTGCAATTTACAGATATATGTTGGATGAGCAGGATCAACAAAGCCTTGAGGTTGCTGCATATAGACATCATCAGCCAAACAACCATGTAAAAAGGCATTTTGAATATCAAGTTGCCGTAAGGACCACCCATGGGTTACAGCAATGGAAATAATCAAGCGAATGGTAGAAGGCTTAACTACTGGACTAAAGGTCTCAGTATAATCCAAACCGTGTTGTTGATGGTAGCCTTTTGCTACTAATCGTGCTTTCCTTCGTTCAAACGACCCATCAGCTTTGGTTTTTGTTTTAAAAACCCACCGACAGCCAAGGATGTTAGCCGTAGGTGTAGACGGAACTAAACTCCAAGTGTGGTTCTGCTGTAGAGCTGTGAACTCTTGATGCATGGCATCCCACCATTCAGGGAACTTGATAGCTGCAGAGAAACTAGAAGGTTCTTCAGGAACAATAAGAGAGGTAGTAAGACAATACCGAGAGGAGTATGGTATGGTTCCATCTGTAAAATTTCGGGGTCTGAAGGTGTTGGTTTGAGCACGAGTTATGATGGGAGATCTAGGTGGAATCAGTGAAGATCTGGCTGTTGGTTGTGAAGAACTGGGAAGAGCAGGAGAATCAGTCACAGAGGAAGTTGAAGACGGACTTGAGGTTGACGAAGAGGGATGATTGGAAATAGGGGTAGAAGGAGATGGGCTTGGCCCAGGCCCGAGTAGAGAAGGTAGAGACACAGGCAGCATGGCAACTGTAGAAACTGGTGAAATAGATGAGAGGCTGGGCTGATTTTTAGAAAGTGGAAAAGAGGTCTCGTTGAAGACCACGTCCCGAGAGATGTACATTCTATTTTTTGTTAAGTCAAGGCACTTGTATCCTTTATGGCACGGACTGTAACCCAAGAATAGACATGACACTGATTTGAAATTAAGTTTATTGGAAAGATAGGGCCGAATATTAGGCCAACATTCACATCCAAAAACCTTTAGAAAGGTATAATCAGGTTCACAATTGTGGACAAGAAAATGGGGAGTTTTATTTTTAATGACAGGAGAGGGTAGAAAATTAATTAAATGGACTGCGGTTTTAAAAGCATCGGCCCAAAAAATGAAAGGTAAGGAAGAGTGAGCTAATAATGCAAGCCTGGTTTCGACAATATGTCAATGTTTTCTTTCAACAAGTCCATTTTGTTGATGAGTGTGAGGGCATGAGAATCGATGTGTTATTCCAAATTTTTGACAGATTTGAGTGAGAGGTTTAAATTCACCTCCACCATCGGTTTGAAGTGTCATGAGTTTAGAATTGAATAGTCTTTCAACATAAGGCAAAAAGGTGTTGAAAACAGTAACAACATCAGATTTGAGCTTGAGGGGGAAAAACCAAGTATGCCTTGTAAATTGATCAACAAATGATAGATAATATTTGTAACCCAGTCTAGAAACATAAGGGGCTGGACCCTAAACATCAGCACAAAGTAATTGAAGAGGCCTAGTATAAGTGGCCCGATTAGTACAAAAAGGGAGTTGATGAGCCTTAGCAAGTGGACATTCAGAACAAAAAAAAGATGACTCAGATGTAGAAACAGGTAGACATTTATCAGGTAAAACTCTGGATACAAGTGTTAAGGAGGGATGGCCTAGTCTTCGGTGCCATTGAGACAGTGTTGTTCGTTCACCAAGATGTGTAGTGGGACTGGAGGTTTGAATGAGCTTGGAAGGAAACACATATAATCCGTTACGAGTTGGCCCGGTGAGAAGCACCTTCTTTGTCTTGTTGTCCTTCACATTAAAATGAGAGGAATGAAACTCAAAATAACAGGAATTATCAGTGCAAAAACGTAGAACAGACACAAGATTTTTGGTAATATCTGGGACATGCAATAAATTTCGAAGGAAGAAGGAAGAGGAGGTAGAGGAGAAGCAAGAGTCACCGAAATTGTGAATGGAAATGCCAGAACCATCACCAACGCGGATTGAATCACTACCACTGTACTGTTCAGATGAAACATTCAAGTTATTAAAATCATTTATAACATGATGTGTAGCAGCAGAATCAGGATACCAGGAAGAATCGGATAATGAGTCTGGAGCCGTGTAGTTTGCTGAGAAAGATTGTGGAACCTCATATTGATAGGCATGATCAAATCGAAAATGACATTGTAGGGCTACATGACTTGACTTGTTGCAAACTTGGCAAGTTGGTCGATGAGAAGTATACTGTTGCTGGGCAGAAGAAGGAGAGGATCGTCCTCCACGATGATTGTGAAAATGACGACCCCTGCCACGACCTTGTCGTCCACTGCGAGAGGATCCACGCCCACGATTTCCAGCAACACTAAGATTAATAGAAGGCTCAAGAGAGGAGGTAATACTCCTGTTTTGGTGAGATGTGCGACTTTCATGAATTAACAGTGATTGATATAATTCATGAGAGGAAATAGTCTCTGCCCGTGTGGTGACAGAAGTGATAAAACCTTCATAAGAGGAGCCTAACCCATTGAGAAGATAGGTGACTACCTCTTTGTCAGGGAGAGAGTTACCTGTGGCGGCCAGTGAATCCACAAGAGAACGAACCTTGCCAAAATAGTTAGTCATGGCTTGATCACCTTTGGAGAGATTTGTGAGTTGGAATCTAATTTGAAATTCCTTGGCCTGGGAATGAGACGCAAACATTGAAGCCAAGGAGACCCAGAGACCACGAGCAGTCTCAACAGAGAGAACATGACTAAGTAAAGAATCTGATAGAGAAGAGAATAGAACACTCAGAACAAGTTGATCAGTACGATTCCATGAAGAAAAAGCTGGATTAGCTTTTGGAACTGAGTCCACGGTTAAAAATTTTGGGGGAGGAGGACTAGACCCATCTACATAAGTGTAGAGATCTTGTCCTAGCAAATATGCTGATATTTGCACTTTCCATAGGAGATAGTTTTCGTTGGTTAATTTTGTGGTGACTATATGAGAGAAGGAAGAGAGAGTGGAGGGAGGAGAAGATGCTGCCATGGTTGAGAATGACGTTAGTCGCTGGCTCTGATACCATGTTAGCAGATAGAAAACTTATGAAAACTTCTCTGATTTCATTACTGTATTGGGATTACATTTATACACGAATGAAAGGAATAAAAGAATATTAATCAATTACAATAACTTGAGGAAGAATCTTAACAACTTTCTCTGCTGTGATCTTCTGGAAGGCAGTCTGCTGTTGGTTGTAATGGATGTGTATCGTGACTCTGCTGCTCGGTGTTGGCTGTGGTTCGTAGCTTGCCTACCAACTATTTGTCTGAAGTTGGTATTGGGTCACTTATTCTGATAAGGTTGTTGGTTCTTGGACTCTCGCATGTGGCTTCCGATGTAGCTTTCCAAGTGCAGAGGGTGGTGGCGTTGGTTGGAGGGACTTCCGTTGTGCATGAGAGGACTCGGCTGCATTGGGTCATGGTGGTCATACGCGGTTGTGATCTGTCATGGCTCTTCTCATGATGCAACGGCATGGAGTAATGACGTGAGGTAGAGGCTTTAGGCGGTGCTTGGTGGGTCTTTGGTGTAGGATGGTAGTGGCGTGGAGATGTTGTGCCAGTGGGTGGTCTTGTCCGGTTCTTCTCGGATGAAGGTTGACGTGTGCGTGGGCGGGGCTGCATCTCATTGGTTGACGGCGTGTGTGTGTTGCTGGTAAACTTGTTGGCTGATACTAATCTAAAACTCTAGAATATTGAGGGAATAAGAGGTGCTTTATACTATTTGTAGCGTTGCAAGCCATGAGAGGGAAATTTAAATTTCATGAAAATTTGAGGCAGCGTGGAGGCGCCAACTTAAGTTTTCCTTAGTTCCCACAACTGCAACGCCTCCACAGAACGTCCCTTCGGTAACCACTGCTCACATCTCCTCCTCCACACAGTGTTGTCATCGTGCAACCACGTTTCTCTGTTTTGCACCCTCAAAACAGAGCACTCCATAGCAGTGCAAACCGATAGCCACGGCCCACGCCGCCGCCAGCAGCTGCAACAGAGGGCGTCGAAGAACAACTCTCCACCATCAAACACTCCCGTATGTAAGACTCTCTAAGTCTTTAACTCAGTTTCTGAACTAGGTTTCCCAGGAAAACATCATGTTGCATATCCTGCTGAACTGTGCATATAAAGGTCATGTGCCAACTCAATGCTCTTCTCCGTAGAGAAAGGATTTCTAAACCTTCTGAGTCCTTTGGATGTCTCAAGGCCTTGCTCATTTTATTCATGCTTTACGGTCTTGTCATAAATTTAGTTATCTTGTGTTCAGATTATTCCTTATTCTGGTATGGTTGACTTTATCTACGAGGGATCTTCCACTTGAGGTCATTTTGTGGGGGTAAAAACGATTTAACATTGCAGAGGCCCATTGACCCATCATTTCTTGACTATTGATCTATTGATCTTTTCTTGTTGTCCAACCAGTGTGGAGATTTATGCCCTGCAGCTAACGCTACTTTACGCTTGCATTGAAACATGACTTGCATTAACTCTGCAAGTGGATCTATTTAGTCAAGAAATGATTCTTCAAAACTTTCTACCAGTTTGAACAATGGTCTTCTCTTATTTTAGTTGTGTAAATCTTTTTGTAGGGGTTGGTTAGTCTTTGGTGCTATTTTTGTGAAATTGAGAATGCATTAACAAGATACAGAATTCAGCAAGGGAGCTGACCATTTTGGTACCCCTCATCCTCAAAAGTACAAAAGGGAAGGAAATTGTCTAGAAGTGATTTAAAATGCCTTAAGGACCTGAGGTTTAATCCAAAGCTTTTGTTATCAAAATGAGAGTTAAAATATGGATGCTCTTTGCAGCCAAAGCAAACACCAAATTAATGTGACAAGTCTACTTTTATTTTTTGTTTTTTTATTATTCAATAAAGATTGGGGGAGCGTAAGTGAGCGATATTTGCGGAGTGGCTACAAGGTTTTCCAATTGTTCTTTCGACGACAAGGAAGATATGGCAGAGGGTGAAATATGAGAAGCATGGTTTTTATTGTACTAAGTGTTACTGGCAGGGCCACACGATGGTGGTGTGTAGGATGGGAATGCAAAAATCAGATGACACGAAGAAGGACAAGAGAGTTCCAAAGCTGACTTGGAAAGGTAAGAATAAAAAGGAGGAGGTGGATGCCGTGAAAAATGATGGAGGGGTTCTGGTGGAAGCAGGGGAGCAGATGGGTGCAATGTAGGACTTGAATGGCACAGGGTCTTCTATGGCTACGGCTGTGGAAACCAAGTTCATATTGAAGGATGCATTTTTAAATGAGAGTCGATCGATTGAGAAGGAGGTCGAGGAGGGGGAGGTTTTTTAGGAAATTAAGGGTGATGCTGGTAAAGCTGATAGTGAGCTTGTGGGCAGTGTGTTGGTGGAAAATAATACAATGGTTATTGTTAGGGACAGGGCCGAAGTAATACCAGTGCCTGAATTTAGGGAGGCCAGTAGAAGGGAGGTGTCAAGTAGTGCTGATCCGGTGCATAAGAATGTTGATCATGCATGTAGGGGCACTCTGTTCAGGCCATGAATGAGTGTGATTTGCAGGAAGCGGTGGTGCAGATGGAACCTGTTGATGTTTTACTGAGTTCTAATGGCCATGAGGTGGAGCACTTGGAGTTGGTAAATGAAACTCTAGAGTTGAATGTTCGATTAATGTGAGACCGGCAGCTGAGCCCTCTGGGATAGCGGTGGATTATTTATCTGATCAAGAGTAGGAGGGGCCTCTGAAGTCGTTTATTAGTAACAAGTTGTATGACTTGGACACTAAGGTGCAGGTGAACTTAAGAAAATCCAAAGATAAACCTATACAGGGAACGAGGCAGTCCATGCGGGTATCCACCCGAACGTCCAAACTCAATTTATGATTGATACAATCTTAGTGTGGAATGTGAGAGGGTTGGGCAGGTCACATAAAACGTTGAGAGGTTTGGTTCAGCGAAAAAATTCTTTTTTGGTTGCTGTCTCGAAACCATTTTCTAGTGTTGATCGAATGCCGAGGTTAGCATCTTTCTTGAATCTATCGTGGTACTGATCGAATGTGGAAATGGGTGGGAAGCTATGGTTGTTTTGGAAGGAGAATACAGTCTTTGAGGTTGTGTCTAAAATGGCTCAGATGATTGCAGGGTGGTTTTCCTTTTCAGATTCAAAAGTTCTAGTAACTTTCATTTATGCTAAGTTTAGCCAGGTAGAGAGGGGGGATCTCTAGCAATCTTTAGTGGATATTGACGTCGGAAGTTGCCCTTGGCTGGTTGCAGGTGATTTTAATATCATTAGGAATGATGATGAGCGGATTGGTGGCCTCCCGAGAGCCCTTTCAGCTATGGATGAGTTCAATTCTTGTTTGGAAACGTGTGGTTTGTTGGATCTTTCGTGCACTGGGGGTCGGGTGTCTGGGTGTAACAGCCAAAGGGAGCTTCTCGGAGTTGGGCTAAATTGGACAGAGTTGTTAGCAACTCTGGCTTTTCCAGTGCATTCCCGAATGTGTGGTATGAGTTTTTACCAAGGAAAACTTCGGACCATTTTCCATTGGTTCTTCGGTTATGTAGGGATTGGCAGTTGTATGGCCCATCTCCCTTTCGATTTCAAAACATGTGGTGCGAACATGACTCCTTCAGGGAGTGTGTAGAGATGGTTTGGTGTGAGCCAGTTCAGGGTATGGGCCTTATAAAGCTCGCTACCAAGCTGAAGAAGTTGAAGGCAGCCTTGCGCACGTGGAACAGATCAGTGTTTGGCCTGGTGGGGGTTTGCATTAAGGATTTAGAGGTCTGGTTGGAAGAGCTGGAGAGGCAATTACAAGATGGCTTTTCTATAGAATTGGAGGCTGATTTCTTGGCAAAGAAGGTGGAGCTAGAAGCTTGGGAATACAGGGAAGAGGTGCGCCTTGCTCAGGTTGCTAAAAAGGCCTGGTTGGTTGATGGTGACTGTAACACCAAGTTCTTTCATGCTGTTATAAACCAAAGGAAAAAAAAAAAAACAATTTTATTTCCTCTATGACCCTGTTGGATGGCGCAGTACTTAGTACTCCAGAACATGTACATGATGGTGCAGTTTGTTATTTTCAAAATTTTTTATCGGGGACTACTGTTTCTGAGGAAGCCGATCTCTCTTTTCTATTGGATAAGGTAATTGAGGAAGACGATAATATTTTTTTGTGTAAAGAGCCCACGGAGCTAGAGGTTAAGGAGGCTTTAATGTCTATCCCGAAGCACAGTAGTTCCGGTCCGGATGGCTTTGGTTCGGGTTTCTTCAGTAGTTGTTGGGAGTTGGTGAAGGAGGATTTGGTTGAGGCAGCAAAGGAGTTTTTCTCGGGGGTCCCTTTGCCCCGTTTTTACATGTTCTCGTACATTGTTCTTATTCTGAAGGTCCTAGAGCCAAAGAGTTTCGATGAATTTCAACCTATTAGTTTATGTTCGGTCATCTATAAAATTTCCTCTAAGATCTTGGTTCGTCGATTGATGAAGTTTCTTCTGTTTAGGTCTCACAAGAACAAGGCGCCTTTATTATGCAGTGGAGTATCTTTGAGAATATTACATTGGCGCAGGAGATGGTTCATCATTGAATAAAAAAACAAATGGTGGCAATCTTATGGTCAAGATGGATATGTCCAAAGCCTATGATCAGGTTGATTGAAATTTTATTTTGCACGTTCTTGAGTGCTTCAGATTTTCTACTCATGCTCGTGGTTTGGTGGGTAATTGTATGCTCTCACAATGGTTTTTGATTATGATGAATAGGTTGTACAAGGGTTTTTTTCAGTCGACCAAAGGGCTTCGTCAAGGAGATCCTCTATCTCCATATGTATTTATCATCATGGAGGAAGTTTTGTCTCGACTTCTAAAAAGAAAATTTTGAGAGTGGAAGGATTAAGGCTTTTTCTCATCCGTCAAGGGCGCCTTTGATTTCTCATCTCCTCTATGCTGACGATCTCTTGATCTTTCTTAACGGGGAGAAGCGATCCTTACGAAAGCTGATTGAGGTATTGGGATGCTATGAGAGGTGGTCCGGCCAGTTGGTAAGTAAGGAAAAATCAACGCTGTTTTTCTCTGACCATATGACGAAGGGAAGAAGAATTGGATTAAAGAGACTATTGGGTTTTGTGGAAGGAAACTTCCCGGTTATTTATCTAGGTGTTCCGCTTGTGGTGGGGTGGCTAAAGGTGCGGGATTTGGAGCCTTTAGTTGATAAAAACAGGAGCAAAGTGGCTGGTTGGAAGTATAAGTTGCTTTCACAAGCCAAATACGTCAAGAAGGGTCATGTGGTGTTGGCTAGTAGAAACGGTTCCCGTTTCTGGAAATCAGTAATGGGAGTTTTGCCAGAGGTACTGGATAATGTTTGGCTATTGGTTAAGGAGGGTAGAGGGTCTTTTTGGTATGATCGGTGGCTCTCTAGTGGACCGCTTAGCCTTTTTGATAACATGGAAAGGAGCCCAGCTCTGAGTATCAAAGATTTATGGGTTGAGAACAGATGGGATAGAGATAGGTTACTAGAGCTAGTAGGCACTGCCAAAACAGAGGAGATAATGGCTATAGTAGCTGGTAGATGAGGCAAAGATGTCCTGGTATGGATGCCGAGCAAAGATGGGACATTCTCCTCAGCGTCCGCTTGGGAAGAGATCAGAGTCAAAGCACCTAAAGTTCCTGAAATGGCATGGATTTGGCATGGCTTGCTACCAAAAAAAGTGTCTATGTGTGTCTGGAATGCTCGGTATAATTGCTTGCTGGTTGATGAAAATATTTGTCGTATTGGTATCCTACTAGCTTCCATGTGTAATTGATGTGCATCAAGACAAGAGGAAACACAGGACCATGTGTTGAGCTCTAGTGAGTTTGCAGGTCAGTTGTGGGCACTTGCGGAGGCCGCATTGGGGATTCGGATAGTGCTGCATTCTTGGTGGTTGAGAGTTTCTCAATGGTGGTCTTTTGCAAAAACGTCTTCTACACAGGGCATTCCCCTTGGCATTATACCATGCGTGATCACGTGGAGGCTTTGGATTCAAAGATGTAAGGCACGTACGGATGGTAGATAGGAAACTGTGGAAGGCATTTGGCTTGCAGTAAAGACATGGCTTAGAAGGTTTTTGGAAAGAATGTAGACAGGGGGACCAGTTTGTAGTGTGGATTTGGCAACGTTTGAAGCACTAGATGTGGGCTCTACTCTAGTTGCTACACGTAATCATCAGCTGGTAAAATGGAGGAGACCTATAGCTGGAAGAGTGAAGTTGAATGCAGACGGTAGCTGTAGAGGGAATCCGGGGAGGATAGGTGGAGGGGGAGTAATACGTGATTGCGAAGGAAATTTTTTAGCTGCTTATTCAAAACAGTTTGGTCATGGCACAAATACTGAAGCCGAGTTGAGGGCTTGGACGGAAGGAGTAAAGCTGTGCATAGATGTGGGTTTGATGCAAGTTGAGATTGAATGTGACTCAAAAATTGTGGTCGAGTGGGTACGAGCAAAATGTTGTACACTTTGGTACTTGTGGGATTTCTGGTAGGAGTTTATTGCTGTAGCTAATGGCATCTCCTTGTCTATCTCTCACCAATTTAGAGAAGGGAATATGGTTGCCAATTTTTTGGCACGGAGTGGAGAGGCAGGCTGCAGTTGGAGGTATGAGGTATTTAATTTGCTTCCTAAGTAGCTTAAGGGAATTTTATGGTTGGAGAGGTTGGGCTTGCCATATATTCAGATATAGGTTGGGAGGTTCTTATGGTTTTATTTGGTTTTCTTTGGTTTTTATGATTGTTGAGGTCGAAGGTGTTTTGGGGAATGAGTATTGTTATTTTTTTCATTTGTTTACACGGTTTTCCTCCGCCATAAGTGATGGTTTTTTAATAAATTGGGAGGGGGTCACTATTGTACAGGTGACTTCTCGCTCTTCATAAAAAAGAAGTCTACCTTTATTATTATTTTTTTTAAATGTATTAAGGTGACAATGACACATTAATAGATTTAAATAAAAAAAAATAGGTGGTTATTTGGACGACTACCAAAAGTGCTCCACCCCAAGATGATGCATGGTGGGATATCACATATCGCATTAAGCTTAGGGTTTTAATAAGCTAAAATCCACTAAATAAGCTTGGGGTTTTATATTTATGCTATCGAAACCTTCATGGGCCGGTGACATAGATGTCGTTGATACTTATATTTATGCTTTATTTTGCTTTAATTTTCAAAGTTCAATATTATTTTCCATACTATATTTTAAGTTATTCATGATCTTGCATTCTCATTCAGTTCTGTTTTCATATTTCAAATATAGTTAAACTATAGACAAAAGTTGGATAAAAAAACTTTGACATACAAAGAGTAGGTCAATGGTGTCAAGGAGTTTTTGAAGTTTGCATGTGAGAATTGTCCTACAGATTCGTCTATTTGTTGCCCATGTAGAAAATGTGGATTAAGTATGATGTTCATGCCGAACATAGTATATGATCATTTGATTAGCTATGGAATTTCTCAAGGTTACACCATTTGGCATGCTTATGGAGAGAAAAGGGGAGACATCTTACCATGCTACCGCTGCTCAAAACAATAATGAGCAAATAAGTGAAGGCTCTAGTGGGATAACAAGCATGTTACATGACTTTTTTTCTATGTTTGATCTTGAAATAGTTGAAAGTATTGGGACTAAAATAGGTGTGGAAGCTGGAGTACAATATGAAAATTGACAAGGTTCTAGCGAAAGAGTTAATAAATTTTACAATATGTTGAAAGATGCTGATGAGCCATTATGTGAATGGTGCACAAAACATACTAAGTTTAGTGCTATCGTACATTTTTGGACTATGAAGTGTTTGGGTGGAATGAGTAATAGCATATTTACAGAATTGCTTGAATTTGTGAATGAGTTGCTCCCACTAGGATCATCATTGCCTAAAAATACATATGAGGTGAATAAGTACATGAATGAGTTAGGGCTTAGATACGAGATGATCTTAGTATGTCTCAATGGTTGTATGTTATTTTGGAAGGACAATGTGAATTTGGAAGCATGTGTGGTATGCAGAGCGTCAAAGTGGAAGAAAAAAAAAGTCTATGGATGAAAGGTCTAAAAAAGGTAAAAGAAGTCCAGCGAAAATATTACGGTGGTTCCCATTAAAACCAAGATTGCAAAAACTTTTTATGTCATCAAAGACTTATTCACAAATGAAATGGCATGCTATAGGCCACACAAATGATGCGGTACTAAGGCATCCAGCAAATGGTTTGGCTTGGAAGACGTTTGATTCACAATATGATGAGTTTGCCTTTGACCCCCACATGTTAGTCTTGGTTCATCTGCAGATGACTTTAATCATTTTGGTAATATGAACATTTCCTATAGTACCTGGCCGGTTATGTCGGTACCTTACAATTTACCTCCTTGGATGTGCATGAAATGATCAACTTTCATGCTATCGTTGATTATACCGAGACCATCATCACCTTCAATGAATATATATGTATACTTAGAGCCTCTAATATCATAATTAAAGGAATTATAAGAGGTTGGAGCACCAACCTATGACGTTTGCTCTAGAGAGATATTTACAATGCGCACGGCTTTAATGTAGACGATAAATGATTTTTCTGCATATGGTGATTTGTCTGGATGGAGGTAGAGTAAAGAGACCATTGCACTCGCTTCATGACATTTGGAATCCTCCAGAAGGGGAGCCAATTGATATGAAGCTCAATAATCTTGGTCAACCCATCAAAAAGCAAGACTCAAAGGTGGTAAGGTTTGGTGGCCTGATAGCGAGAACTAATAAGTTAGTTCCAATAATTTACAAGGATTGGAGGTCGGTGCCTAAAGCCATAAAGGAGGAAGCATGGGGCATTATAATGGTATAGAACTTGTATTAAACCATTATTATTAATTAAATAGGTATATTTTGAAATTTTTGTTAGAAAGTAAGACATATACTTGTGTAAATTTGTTTTGACTATAGGGCAAGTTTAAAGTTCCTAATGACAAATTGGATGCATTCAAAAAATAGATATTGAAGGACCTTGGGACGAAATGGAAATACTACAAGCACGAATTGAAGAAAAAGTTACTTCGTAAAAAAGACACATCTGCAGCACAAGTTGTGGCAAGGATAAGTCTTGATATGGTGGACTTATCATAAGTTCAGAACTAGCGGAGTTGGCCAATCTTTGGTTTGATCCAGAATATATGGTAACAACACGAGCATTTCTTTTATAGATTTAGAAAGTCAACCAATAGCTATTTTAATCATAATTCTCATAACCTTTGCATTGTTGTAGTCAAAATGTAATAAAAATAAAGAGTATCGTAAGAAGTAGGTTGTTGTTTACAGCGGAGGATCAAAAAGTTATGCAATATATGGCCATGATGCGGTATTTATTTAATTAGTATTTATTCACTGTTAAATATTTGTTAGTTCTTTGTTTTTGATATATGTGTTTAATCTAGAATATTGGACATAGCAAAAATCAACTAGGACATTGCCAAGGCGAGCCCAGTCGTTGTCACGACGCATAAGAGAAAGGATGGTATCCACTAAAATGATGAGACGAGGAAGGAGTGGTATGTTTATTTTCAAATTTATTACTTTTTAATTTCAATGGATTTATAAGATAAAGAATGTGTAATTTTTATTATCTATTACAGGCTGAGATGGAGAAACTTTTAACATAAGACACAAGTCCCATAGAAATGTGGTATGGAGGAACCATGGTTTGGGCATCAGACGATGTTTATTCTAAAGTTATGGGCCTAGAACGGCCTGGACATGTGCGTGGTTTGGGGTTTGGGCCAAACCCTACAAGGCAAACTTGTCAACATTTACTACTTCTACGCAAGAAGATGGTATATCCAAGGAAGAATTTGATAAAATGCGGAACTAATTAACTAAATTGTGAAACTTAGTAAACACATTCATACATGCACATGTGAGCATCCCATTTATGTTTAGTTGATATCAATCAACCTTATTTTGGAATTTTGGGACCCACATTTGAATTTATATTTAGGCTTCAGGACAAAATCAAATAGAGAATGAAGAGGAAGAGAAAGATAAAGAAGAGGAAGAGAACGGTGAGGACGAGGATTGAGGGGATTATTAGTGGAGAATCTCAAATTATATTAATATTTTAGTTTAATGGTATTTGCAACTTTCCTTAATTGAGATAATATTTATGGTTATGCCATATATCAACGTTTGCTCTGTTTTGCTAAGTTGGAATTAGAATCGATTATAAAGGTTTTGAAGTCAGGTGTTAGGTGAAGTGGTGGATTATGCATTAGTTTTACTATTCTTTTTGGAAATTGTGAATCATAGTAAGGTGACCTTTACTGGTTGGGTTTATGACCCATTCTTTGAAAGAACAATCGAATTTGGTATAGCATTTCATCTACTCATGATACAAAGGTGAAAAATGAAGAGCTACTCAAAGAATGATGTATGAAGACAACCATCATTTGATAGGTATTAGTTTGTATAATATTCAGACAGTTTTGACACTTCGGTAAGTTTGTATAATATATTTGTAGTGTTTTTTGTTTGTGTATGTTCAATTGGTTTAGCAACTAGGAAGCTCTCTCCTATTGGTAAAATTAGTGATTTATAAAGAAAAATTATTATTCAAGTCCCTTGAATTTATATCTTTTTCTCAAACCAATCATTAGAATTCAAAAGGTTCCAAACATATTTTGTCATAAAGTTTGCAAGCACCACATTCTTTTTTAAAAAAGAATAAATATGAGATTCATATTAAAAGATTAAAATTTTAATACTAGACTCTATTTTTTTTCAAAATGAATGTACGACGTAAAATTGATCAATTGTCAGCATTTTTTTAAATGCTGCCAAAGCTATTTATATTATTACCGGCATAAAATTGATCAACTGTCGGCCTTTTTTAAATGCTGCCAAAGCTATATATTATTACCGGCGTAATAATATAAATGCTGAAAAATTACTAATTTACCGGCGTAAAATTGATCAATCGTAGGCGTTTTTTAAACAATATAAATGCCGAAAACCTTAATAATTTACAGGCGTAAAATTGATCAATTGTCGGCATTTTGTTAAACGCAAAAAATGCCACATACTATTTCCTGTGTAACAATATAAACATCGGAAAACTCAATAATTTACCGGCGTAAAATTGTTCAATTTTCGGCCTTTTTTTTTAAATGCTGCCAAAGTTATATATTATTACCGGTGTAAAAATATAAACGCCAAAAAACAACTAATTTACTGGTGTATAATTGATATATTTTTGGCATTTTTTCAAACGCTGCCAAAGTTATATATTATTACCGGCATAACAATATAAACGCTGAAAAATTCAATTATCTATCGGCGTAAAAATTAAGCGCTAGCAATAATATATTTTTATCAGCACATAAACAACCGCCGATACTATAAACGCCGACAAATCTTTTTTTTTTTTTTTTTTGTAGTGAATTAAACTCCCCTTTTAATCCTCGGGGATTATCTCACGAAGTGTTGAGCATAGTGGAGATAAGGTTTCTATACCTTCATCGCCCTTCAATATTTTGCCGCTTAGGGGAGGCGTTTCTTCACCCGCGAATCTAGAAGTAGGGGTGAACATTTTCCAGTTTGGACCAAAAAAACCAATCGGACAGAGTGGTTCAGTACAAACCGCCCCTACTCGGTGTTAGTCCATGGTATCTCCAAAATTCGATTTTTGGAGGAGGGCGGGTTTGTGGTTTCGGCCAATGCCACCTTTTTGTCACAACCTCTCCCGACTTCATCACCCATCTCTTTGGAAGGGCAAGTGACCGCAAGCCATCCTTTATTGATGATGAGTCTAACTCTTTGAGGTTATATGGCCTTTTTGGATCTCGTCCACGACTCTAAAAAATCTTCGATATGCCTTTCGAGTCTCTTGCTTTTAAGCAACAAATCATCTACATAGACTTCCATGATCCTCCTGATTTGGTCTTTAAACATGTGATTGACAAGCCTTGGTATGTAGCTCCGGTGTTTTTCAACTTGAAAGACACTGTTTGGTAGCAATACAAACCCCGGTTGGTGATGAATGATATCTTCTCCTGGTCGTTTTAGTGCATTCGAATTTAATTGTCCGAAGTAGGCATTTATGAAGCTCAACATCCGATGGCCTATCGTGGAGTCGACTATCAAATCGATTTATGTTAGGGGAAAACTATCATATGGACATGGCTTGTTTAAGTCCTTGAAATCCACACATATCTTTTATTTGCAATTGGATTTCTTTACCAAGACCACATTTGGAGAGCCATTCCAGGTAACGTGCTTCTCATATGAATCTTGCTCACTTCGATATCAAGACTAGGCATGTCTTCATGGCTCCAAGCAAATACATCTGTCTTCTTCCAAGAGTTGCTTTAGTTGCCATTGGAACTCGGGTTCAATTTCGTACTAATCCTTGTTTTCACTCTCGGTTTGCTTTGATCCAAGGCTAACAATTTTAGGGGCTTGTCTACTTCCTCCTGTTTCAAACTGCCTTCATCCCATGTCTCGATACCTCATTCGATGAGTTCTGGTTGAAGGGGAATGATTTCTACCGACTCCTTCATTTTCGTCAAAGGCACATCTTTTTCTTTGTTCTTGAGTTCCTGTATGTAACATTATCTCTTTTCACTTCTCCAAATCCTGTGTTTGTTGGGAACTTCATCTTTAGGTGATAAGTGGAGGTGACAGCTTTTAGACTATTCAAAGTTGGTCGTCCGATGATCACATTATAAGAGGAATGGGCTTTTACCACCATGAAATCTGTCTTGGAAAGTCCAACGGTTATGGGCAGCGTGATAGTGTCTACAGGCTGACTGTTCCCCCGAAAACTCTTTTAACGGTGTTGACGATGGTCGTAGTCGGTCAAGATCAATCCCCATTTTCACGAACACGTCCCAGAAGAGGAAGTTAGTCGAACTTCTATTATCTATCAAGATTCTTCAGGTGGTATAGTTCGCGATGAGTTGCATTACTACCAAGGCATTGTCGTTAGGGGTAGTGTACGCCTTCAAATCCTCTTGGTCGAATGAAATGGAAGCGGTTTGGATTCTTTCCTACTTGAGTACTGGCCCTTTTAATGCAAAGATTTCTTCGTATCTTGCTTTCCAGGCATAGGCCTTTCTACTAGATGAGGTAGATCCTCCACCGGAATATCCTCCTACTATAGTTCAGATCTCACCCAGTGGAGTGTTGTTCTAGATCAGGTTGCCGTGAGGATTGTCTCTCACGTTGTTTTGTGTTGTCCTTCTTCTCTTCGGGCTTGCGCTCCTCTAGGGTTCTCTAGATCATCGCCTTCACTTATTTGTGAGCGCAAGTCTTGATGTGCGACTAGTCTTTTGAATTCTCCACTTTCTTACATGGCTTCTATTCTTTTCTTAAGGTTAAAATAGTCTTCCGTCCTATGCTCTCCCACTTTAGGGTTCTCTAGATCGTCACCTTCACTTATTTGTGAGGGCGAGTCTTGATGTGCGACTAGTCTTTTGAATTCTCCACTTTCTTACATGGCTTCTATTCTTTTCTTAAGGTTAAAATAGTCTTCCGTCCTATGCTCTCCCACTTTGTGGTAATCCCGATAAGGGCAGACATTCTTCTTTTCCTTATCTTTGCTGCCCATCCTGTGCTGGTGTTCGTTACTTAGCACCTACACATTGAAACTTGAGTGTGCTGCTCTCGAACCTTAACCTCCGAAGTAGGGATGGGATGTGCTTCTCTTTTTCTCTAGAACCGATTGTGCTTCGCTATACAATGATACATAATATTTGTTTCCTGTTCTTTTCTATTTTATTTTATTTTATTTAGAGTTTGGATGATATTGAATTTTTCAATCTCTATTTCTCTAGTTTTTGTTTTTAATTTTATTATGATGATTTCTAATTTTGATGGATGGATATGGATTATTTTCATAATTTTTCCAACTTTTCTTTAGGCTATTTACAAGAACAAAATGTGCAAATAAGGTTAAGTAGTTGATGATCAAATCTGAAAACTATTTGTTTTTTTTTTTGTATAGTTGGGCTGAAAAGAAACATTAGAATGTAATTTTAGAATTTGTGGTATGTTTGACCCATTTTTCACTACCCTGGATCGAATTGAACTGAATGGACCAACTGGACCAATAGATAATGTTCTAGACTGGGCTATAGGGGAATCGGTCCAGTGTTAGTTTGGAAAATCCATGGACTGAAATTTTCGTACTTGTCCAAAAATTCCCCCATGGACCAACCGGTCTAGATCGATTACATTTAATAAGTACAAATATGTAATCAAATTTGAAATACCACGAGTTATCCTTTTCTTGGCTATTTTTTGGGATGAAGTTTCAGTCACTACAAGAGAAATGGTTTTTTGAGACAAAAAATTTTGTCTCAAAAAACTCCAATTTCGTCCCAAAAAAGAATTGGAGACGAAAAAATTTTGTCTCCCATT
>QEOT01124279.1:215213-292877 GCA_003123785.1 Pterocarya stenoptera | reverse complement strand
ATCTAACTGTAAACTTGTTAGAAGCTGTATGTCTCCAACACAATTGATCCCTGCCATGGCTTCTAGTATCCACTGTGTACAACAATCTGAAAAAAGCAGTAACCTCCTCAATTTCCCAATCCTGAACAGATCTGGAAAAACTAACATCCCAAAGCACCTCTCCATTAGAATAGCTCATCATCTCTGAAATTGAAGCCTGCTGATTACCGCCAATCTGAAAACAACCGGGTAGGCTCTAAACAATTCAATTTCTCTGCACCAAACATCAAACCAGAATCTAACTTTTGAACCATCACCAACCACAAAGTTGACTTGTTTCAAGAAATAATCCCATCCTTTCCAAATAAACTTCNCCCCAACAATCACTTCCATATTTCTGAGTGATCACCCCCCTCCACAATGCTTCCTCTTCCCCATGATATCTCCATAACCACTTCCCCAACAACGCCTTATTAAAACTACACAAGCTGTGAACCCCCAATCCTCCATCAACAATTGGGCAACAATCTTTTTTCCAGCTCACTAAGAGAGTCTTAGACTCCTCTCCCAAACCACCCCACAAAAAAGCTCTATACAACTTTTCAATACGGTTAGCCACTCTGACTGGTAAAGGGAATAGAGAAAGGAAATAAGTTGGGATATTAGAAAGGGTACTCTTTATAAGGGTGATTCTACCCCTTTTAGATAAATAAACTCTTTTCCACACCGCCAACCTCTTCTCTATCTTCTCAACCACCCCATCCCAAATATGCTTAGCCTTGAATGACGACCCCAACGGTAGTCCCAAATATTTCATGGGCAGATTAGCAACTTTACACCCCAGTAATTCTGCCAAGTTATGAATATTATGCACAATCCCACCGGGACCAGCTCCGATTTACTTAAGTTCACTTTTAGTCCGGAGATGGCTTGAAAACATAACAGGATAGCCCTCAATGCTTGAATTTGCTCCCCAATAGCATCACAAAAAATAAGAGTATCATTAGCAAAAAGCAAGTGTGATATGGAAATGAAGCCATTAGAATTAGATACCATCGAAAAACCTGAAATAAAACCTCCTCCTACCACTGCTTCCGCCATATGGCTCAAAGCCTCCATAACAAGAACAAATAAAAAAGGAGATAATGGATCCCCCTGCCTCAAGCCTTTTGAACTTTGAAAATAACCACAAGGCTGCCCAGCAACTAAAACAGAAAACTGAACAGTTGAGATACAATGTCTTATCCAGCCACACCACTTATCACCAAAACCGCATCTTCTAAGCATGTATAAAAGAAAATTCCAGTTTACATGATCGTATGCCTTTTCCATGTCCAGCTCACAAAGAAACCCTGGAACACCTTCCTGCATATGACTATCTAAACACTCATTTGCAATCAGCACAGAATGTAAAATTTGTCGACCTCTAAAAAAAGCATTTCGAGGTTTAGAAATGATCTTCTCTATCACTTTGTTCATTCAATTTGCTAACGCCTTGGAAATAATCTTATAAACACCACTCACCAAACTAATAGGACGGAAATCCTTCAACTCCGAAGCACCCACTCTCTTTGGGATTAAGGTAAAAAATTGGCATTCAACCACTTCTCAAACTTTTCAAACTTATAAAATTCGTGAAGTACCTTCATCACCTCCTCTCGCACAATCTCCCAACAATCTTGGAAAAATGCCACAGAAAACCCATTTGGACTAGGAGCTTTGTCTCTCCTCATCCCTCAAACCACCCCATACACCTCAAGCTCTTCAAAAGGCCTCTCTAGCCAGTTTGCTGAAAAAGCATCCACAACTTCAAAGTTCAAGCCATCAATTTTAGGTCTCCAAGCTTCTGTCTCACTTAGGAGAGAAGTAAAAAACTGCACAACATGCTCTTGAATCTCATCAGGTGTGGATAGCAAATTGTTCTCAGTTCTTAACAATTCAATGGCATTGTTAGTGCACTTATCCCCCTCTTTAAACCATAGAACTCTCGAATTTTGCCTCCATGATATTTCTTCCCTCAAAAGAACCCTTTCGATTTCTGCTACGCTTCTTTTTTCCTAGATGAAGTCGCCTCACTTTCCCCTTCAGCCTCCAAGGATTGAAGCTCATCCCAAAGGGATTTTTTCTGCTGCTCTACATTCCCAAAACTTCCTTATTCTATTTCTTCAAATCAGCTTTCAAAGTTTTAAGTTTACTTGCCAAAACAAAACTAGGGGTCCCCTCAAAATGATAAGAAAGCCAACAACTTCTTACCTTATCAATGAAACCCTCCACTTCAAGCCACATATTTTCGAACTTAAAATACCCTTTACCCTCATGAATACCCCCACAATCAAGTACAATGGGAAAGTGGTCAGAACATACCCTTGACAATCTTTTTTGGCATAACTTCGGATAGTGAGCCTCCCATGAAGACGAGACTAAGAATCTGCCCAGTCTTGAACCACCTCTAGAATTAGATCATGTATATTCAACCCCACCAGTGGCAAATCCAGCAGTTCCAAGTCAAAAATCAGCTGAGAAAAATCCTCCATAGCTGTAGTCATAGAAGATAAACCCTCCCTCGCACTTGGAAAATGAATGATATTAAAATCCACACAAATACACCAAGGTAGATCCCACACAGAATAAAATCTTGACACTTCATCCCATAGCAAGTATCTATCCCGATCCCTATTGGGTCCATATACACTTGCAAATTCCCATGTCTACCCATCTTCCAAATTTCTTAAAACACAGGCCATTGAGAAAAAACCAATACAATCTTCTACCATCTCGACAACCCTACTATCCCACATTACTAAAACTCCACCAGAAGCACCCGAAGAAGCTAAATATGTCCAACCTACAAACACCCGAATAAGGCCCTAGGACTTGATGGTTTTTCTTTGGTATTTTTCCAAGTTTGTTGGGATGTGTTGAAGTAGTATATTATGGAAGTGTTTCAGGACTTTCATGCAAAGTGCAAGTTTGTCAGAAGCTTTAATGAAACATTTATTGTACCTATCCTAGTGAAGCAAAAGGCAATTGCTATTACGGACCTATGACCAATCAGCTTTGTGAATGGTGTATACAAAATTCTTGCAAAAGTTCTAGTGAATATGCTAAAGATAGTTCCATAGGAGATAATTTTTTTTTTTATCACTAAATAAGGATTTTATTGATAATAGGCGAAGCCAAGTACATGGGACATATACAAGAGCCACATCTAGGCATGACTGTCTAAAGATATAAGAAAATCAGGTACATTCATAGCATTAAAGTCTATTACAATCGACCAATGGAATAAAGTGTGCAGAAAAAAAGTTTTAAGCCCATCCATTGTCCGTTCACGATCCTCAAAGCTCCGACCGTTCCTTCCATCCATATGCACCACCATAGGCAGGTCGGTATCATCTTCCACATAGCTGCAATTTGAGAATTACCCCGGATGCCTTGCCATTTGGCCAAAAATTCAACAACCCTTCTTGGCATTACCCAAATGAGTCCCACTCTTGCAAATATATCGTTCCGTAACCTCATGGCTACATCACAATGCAATAATAGATGATCCACAGAGTCACCACTTTTCTTATACATCTAGCACTAATCCAATACAATGAAGTGGTGTTTCCTTAGATTATCTAAGATGATAATCTTCCCTAACGAAGCTGTCCATACAAAAAAAGAAGCTTTTAAGGGGGCCTTAGTCTTCCATATGTTCTTCCATGAGAGGTATCTTGTAGAGTGTGTCATAAGAGACTTATAGTACTACTGTATGGTAAATCTCCCCTTCTTGGAAGGTGACCACTTGTATTATCATTGCTTGTTTTGTGGGAACTATAGTTGCAGATCACTTGTAGTTTATCAGAGTAGTATAAGATTGGGATTGCTTTTGGATCCCTCGACTTTGATGAGGCATATAAGGGGTGGTGAGGATTATATCTGTTGGGCCCACTCAAAGTGTCGGGTGTTTGATGTAAAATCATCCTATGCTTTGTTGTATCCAGAATATTATTGCATTGTTAGGTCTCTAGTGCTCTTGGAATTGCTATTCTCGGATTTGTTGGTTTAGATTGGGTTATGCCTTGCAGAGTGGTGCAGCTTTTGGTATATTGGAAAGGGAGGTTTTGTTGTCCACAGAGTGCACATGGAAGATATCCTGGGTTGTTTGTTGTGGTGTATTTGGAGAGAAAGAAACAAACAGAGCTTTGAGCTTAAGGAAAAGACGGTGGCAGACTTTTAGGATTTTTTTTTTCAAAACCCTTTATCTTTGTATGTGTACTCATTTTGTTTTTTCTGTTCTTTTATGGGCTTGTTTACACTTCTTTCATTTTCTTGATTGGTGTTACTCGGTTATGCACTGCATACTCAGGCAACACATTTTGTTTTTACCGTGAGCAGCAGCTTATTTCATCATTAATAAAGTGTAAACTAAGAAACAATAAATTGGAAATTCTTATGCTGTTGAATTTTCTATGATTTAGAAGGCCTACAGAAATGGTCTAGGATTCTAAACTGTACAGATATAAATGAATAATCTTGATGAAAACAATGTCTCAAGAAGTCCAAGTAACAAAACATCCTTTATAGGATAAAAAATGGACCTTCCTAAAAACTGATGTTTGGAATCATTTAGGGCATGGCAGCTGTAGCATCATGAAGAATAAGGATGAGCAGTCAGAATAAGTATTTCTGCATCTTACACATCATTTGAGCTTCCACTTCTTGGTTCAATTCATAAGTTTTGTCTTTGTATGAAATCCGTAGAAAAAATTGTCTGTTATACTAATCAGAGGTAAAGGCAAGCTGACATATCTGATTTATCCTCTGAAAGTACAATGTTATGATGTCTTCCTTGAGTCGGATTTTAACAGTTCCCTTTTATGGTTTTTCAGGTGGCTTGCTTGTTAATTTTGGTTGCTGACATATTGGTTTATGCCATCTATTTATCTCCAGTGGCCTTTGACTATCTTCCTTTCAGAATCGCACCGTATATCAGGATCGTTTTTTTCATGCTTAACTTTAGGTAATATGTGATAAATGGGTAGTTTTTTTTTTTCTTTTTCATGTGAATTATCCACTTGTATACTTAAATTCAGGAAATGTAGGCGTGCACACTGATTTTGAAGATGTTTGTCTTATGAACTTGGGCTTTGAAAAAATTATGCTTTGATATATGATATTGCATAGATGGTAAATGGAATCTTGCATTACTTGAGAGGGAGAAGTTCATTCTCTTTATGATGATTGCAAGGGACTCCAATTGTACCATGGACTAGTCCTTTTGGATTATGGCTCAAATATGATTTGGACCTTCCTTTAGGGCTTTATAAAAGGTATTAGAGCCTATCTCAACTAGAAATGTGGGAGTTGTGCTGTGTCACCTATGATGGAAATTGGAATGGTCCAACGAGGATGTTGGGAGTCTTAAGGGGCCACAGAGATTATGATATCCCCATATTGAGTGAGTATAGGTTGTGAATGGGATTCCACATTGCTTGTTGGGAATGTTCATGCTCTTTGTAATGATTCTAAGAGACTCCAATTGTAATATTGACTAGTCATTTTGGAATATGGCTTAGATATGGTTTGGGTCTTCTCTTGGGGCATTACAGAAAGAGAATGAGAGAATAAGAAAGAGATAATACTATGAAGATGAGAGGATAGCACAATTCAACTTCGGTTTCTATTCTATGCTGGTCACATGAAGAGAGGGAAGAGGAGGGAGAGAAGAGAGAAAAAAAAAAGCTTTTTCAATATTCTTCAGCTTTTATTTATAACTAAGGCTGTTTGTGCATTACACCTGACCATTAATCGTCTATATGAGATCATAGAAAAAGTGGGAAACTTCTGTAACTTTTCCTAGCCAATATATATATATCTATCCTAGCTAATACTTAAATTTACTTAAGCAGGAATAACTTCATAAAAAAATATAGCAATCTTTATTACCATACTTAAGTACTGTACTTATATAAAAAAAATATACTTAAGTACTGTGAAGCAGCCTTCCATGATCTTACTGAATTCTACTTCATTCTGCCAGTAATCCCTTAAAACTAGTAGCACTGTCACAAAAACTGAAGCACTTCATTAAGAATTCTAGGTGCATGCAATTTAGTTATAGGATTTCCCTTCACATGTCACCCAAAGTTTGGGTGTTGACATAAAGTATTCGAAGGATTTGCTGCCTATGGTGCTTTAAAGTGAATCCTAGGTAAATGGATCAGTTATATTTTGTCCAAAGGAACCTCTTGTTCCTTTAGTTATTAATGTTGACACATGCAAAAGAACTAAAGGCATTATCGAGGTAGACATGGAATATACATTGTCAAATATAGAATGACAATCGACTTCGATATGTTTCGTACGCTCATGGAAAACAGGATTAGCAGCAATCTGAATAGCACTTGTATTATTAGCATTAAGAGGAGTGGAATGAAGCTAAGGAAACCAATTTCACCCAATAACCCACGATGCCGTGTGATCTCAGAGCATGCAGAAGACATAGCACAATACTCAGACTCGGTGGAGGACTTGGAAACTTTGTCTTGCTTCTTACTCTTCCAAGAAATGAGTGCATTGCCTAAGAACATGCACCAGCCAGTAACAGAGTGACGAGTATCTGTACATCCGGCCCAATCAGTATCACTATACCCCACCAACTGTAAGGAAGATTCCTTAGAAAAGAACAACCCCTGTGTAGAAGTGCCCTTCAGATATCGGATCATGCGGCGGACAATGGCTATGTGAAGATGTTGGGGCGCCTACATAAATTGACTGACCTGCTGCACAACAAAAGAAATGTTAGGATGAGTAATCGTCAAGTAGTTCAAATTCCCAACAAGCTGCCGATACAAGGATGGTTCTGATAGAAGTTCGCCTTCCTCCTAACGAAGCTTAAGATTGACCTCCAAGAGAGTAAGAACAGAGTTACCCGATTGGAGACCATCCAATGAAATCACTTCCTGCGTGTATTTGTGCTGGTGCAACAACATACCAGTTGGAGTAATCTGCACCTCAAGGCCAAGAAAGTACTACAGAGCACCAAAATCTTTCATGTAAAAAGAGGCCTTGAGATGCTGTTGTAATTGCTTAATTAACTTAGTATCATAACCAGTAATCATAATGTCATCAACATATACCAGAAGCAATACAATTCTTTTAAAAGTCTTGCGAAGAAAAAGAGAGGAATCAAATTGGCTCTGAGTAAAATGAAAAGCAAGCAAGGTAGAGCGAAATTTATCAAACCATGCATGCGGAGCCTGTTTCAGTCCATACAAGGATCGGCGTAACCGACAAACCTCTGAGGAAGGTGTAGCAAACATGTCAGGAGGTGGAGATATATAGATTTCTTCCTTCAAATCCCCATGTAGAAAATCATTCTTCACATCAATCTGCTGGAGAGACCACCCCTGCGACGTAGCAAGTGCCAAGATAGTCCGTATAGTAGTCATTTTGGCAATAGGTGCAAATGTCTCTTCATAATCAATACCATACTCCTGTCGGTTCCCAAGAGCCACGAGACGGGACTTATATCTGCCTAGTGAAGCCATCAAACTGAAACTTGACTGAGTACACCCATTTACAGCCAATAGGTTTGACACCAGAGGGATAAATCACAAGATCCCAAGTGTGATTGTCTTGAAGCGCTTGGATTTCTTCTTGCATGGCCTACTGCCAACATGCTTGGTTGGCTGCCTCGGTATAAGAGTGAGGAACAGAAACAGGGTCGAGAGTGGCAATAAATGAGGTATGATAAAAACCATTTCTATCCTGTGATGTGTAACCCTGGTGGAGCGCCAAGGTATAGGAACCGCAGAATCAGATGATGAATCAGTGTCTGGAAGGGGCATTGAAGGAGGACGTCGATGATACACCACACTTGGTTTAAATCGCTCAATAAAAGAAGACACATCATCAAAAGCGGGTAGAAGAGTAATAGGAGGATCATAAATAACCTGAGACTGAAAAAAATATTGATTTTCAAAGAAAATCACATTTCGGGAGATCTAGAATTTGTTTGCATGAGTATCATAACAAACAAATCCTTTTTGTGTAGGACTATATCCCATAAAGGCACAAGTGACAGACTGGGTAGCAAACTTGTGACGCTGAACAGGTGGCAAATAAACAAAACAAACACACCCAAAAGTATGAAAGGATTGATACTTAGGAGATATGCCAAATAATCGAAAATAGGGAGAATCATAATTTAGAGTGGCAATAGGCAAACAATTGATCAAATAGACAGCAGTAGATAAAACTTCTACCCAGAATTTAGAAGGAACAGAAGAATCAATTAACAAAGTACGAACGACATCTAAGAGATGACGATTCTTATGCTCAACAACTTCATTTTGTTGAGGGGTATAAGGACAACAACGTTGAGAAATAATCCCTTTTTACTGAAGAAAAGTCTGAAAAGAATGAGACATACTCCTTCCCCCCTGAGTCGGAGCGTAAAGTTTTGATACAAGTACTAAACTGTGTCTCGACAAGTGCAACAAATTTTTGAAAGACAGAAAATACGTTAGCTTTAAAACGGAGAAAATATATCATCCAAGTGAATCGACTATAATCATCGATAAACGTTACAAAATAATGAGAAAAGAGATATACCAAAGAGATATACTAAAATATTACAAATCAAATATTATAGTATCAATCAAGTATCCTAAATTATCTCTGTTAACGTACATCAGATATACCAAATGAGAGAAAAGAGAAAAACAAAATCCCGGAAGCTAAAGCTAGAAAGGCACAAGTGGGCTGCCATCCAATGATAAAGAGAACTAAAAAAGAAAGCCTTGTGGCCTTCCATGGCACTTGTTCTATCCATGAAACTTCGGCCATTACTTTCCCCTCAATCCCACATCAAACAAATCAAGATCATTTTCCACAAGGAAACATTGTGATGATTATCAAACCATCCTTTACAGGATTCTTGTAGATCAACCACTCATCTAGGCATCCCCCAATTAGACCAAAAAGACTAAGAACAACTTGACATAATGAGGTAGCCACTTCACAATGGAGTAAAAGACGATCAACGGATTCTCCATTTTGCTTGCACATACAACAAATCTATCACCATAATGTGTCTTTTCCATAGGTTATTCAATAGAAGGATATTTGGTAATGCAGCCATCTACAAAAAGAAAGGTGCTTTCAAAGGAGCAGTATTCCAAATGGTCTTCCATGCGGATCTTTGCTAGTGCACCCATTTTATGCTCACTCGAATTCTTTTAAAATGGAAACAAGGTGGCAAAATATTTTGCCACCTTGTTTCCATTTTAAAAGAATTCGAGTGAGCATAAAATGGGTAAGACAACCCACCTCCCAATGTTTTGCTACATGGATAAACTCCACTTTAGATGGAGGAGAGGCGATATCTGTAAATTGTTTCTCACTGATTTGTCCTAAGCCCCAACGATTGAGGAGAGCCTTCATGTGTTACCGCCTCCCAACAAGTTTTGAAAATTGTCATAGGATATCCATTTGGTCCTGGGGCATTGTCGCCACATTTCTTAACTACCTCATAAATGCCATTTTCCTCAAATGGCATTTCCACTCACAGAGGCTCAAAAGCCAAACATCCATCTTAGGTCTCCATCTGAACTTTTTTATATACAACCTCTTGTAGAACTATGTCATGTGCTCACTAATCTCTTGATGGTGGGATACTTATATGCCATTCACGTTCAAGGAGTCAAAAGAGTTGCTATGCAAGTAAGAATTAGCCACCTTGTGGAAAAACTTGGTATAACTTTCAGCATCCTTTAACCACAAATCCCTTATCTTTGTCTCCATCAAATATCTTCCAAAGGGCAAGTCTCTACAACTCACTTCATTACTAATTTTTTCTTCAACATCTAATGCCTTTTCCTCAAGCATTGTTTCAAAAGTGCACACTTAATCTAGAAGAAGCTTTTCATAACTAATAAAAATCTTGTTTCAAAGAGTTTAGAGTTATTATTATAAGGAGTTTGATAGGCACTAGATGGTAACCATTTATCCTTTTAAGTTAGAATTACTGTGTGAGATGATTTCTAAACAAATTGGCGTAGGTGTGAGCCTTCTTTGTGGTTTTTTTGATTTTTTTTTATTGGCACTGGGTGTATGGAACAAAGTTCAGACTGATCTTGTCAGTGCCCAAGCCTTCAACAAAGATTTTTCTGTAACTGCACCTCGGGTAATTTAAGGAGAAATGCCCTCAGTTTGATGGCCTCTAGAAATCCTTTGCACCCAAGGGTTCTAACCATAGACCTAGAGAGTGCATACTACAAAGACCAAGATTCTTTACCACCATTTTGTGTCAACCCTGAGGTGTCCAGTTTGATTATTATTGTGGCATGTTAGTTGTGCTCATTATTTTGTCTTTATTTGAGGTGTAATGGTTGATGTCCAGTTTTGTGGTGATGTAAGGAAGTTGGGAATATTGCAACGTTAGTAATGTGGTTTTAAAGGGCACTCCACTTTGTATTGTGAGGACACTTTTGTAGGAGAAAAACATCTGATGTACGAAGGGTTAATGGAAACTCAGTACATCCACTTTTATAAAATTCTTGCATGATTGGATGCGGATTGTAGGCAGTACTCATTGTGATTCTTTCCTCCATATTTGTGCTCTAAAAACATTTGTTTGTAATTTCTTAGGGTAATTTTTTTTTTTTTTTAATCATGGTCTTCAAGTAATTTTTTGAAGTTAAGATAAACTTTATTAATGATAAAAAAATTGATGCTACCCAAGGACAAGAGGGTATATATGAGAAATACCTAAGAAAATGAAAAAAGAGTAAAGTAGTTCTTTTTTTTTTGATAGGTAATTAGAGATTTTATTCCAAGTAAAAAGGCATAGCCCAAGTACACAGGAAGTATACATGAGAATACACCTAAATACATATTAAAGCAAATTAACAGAAAACACTAAAAATATTCATGTCCTTCACTAGATTGTTCATCCAAAAATTTAAAGTGCTAAAGAAAAAATCCCTAAATTCTCTCACTGTGTGTTCACAATCTTCGAAGCACCTCCCATTTCTCTCCAGCCATATACACTAGAACAAACACAAAGGAATCATCCTCCATACAGCTTTATTGCCTAGACATCCCACAGCACTATATCAACTAGCCAAGAAGTCCACCACTTGTAGAGGCATCACCCAAGCAATACCTACCCTTGCAAATAACTCATTCCATAAAGTAGTCACCAATTCGCAATGAAGAAACAGGTGGTTAACTGATTCGCCATCTTTTTTACACGTAGCATCAATCCATCACATATAAACCCCTTTTCCTCAAATTATCAGTAGTTAAAACTTTCTCCAACGACACCAACCAACGAAAAAAAAGCAACTTTACTGGGCACTTTAGCGTTCCAAATACATTTCCAGGGGTATGTTTTATTATCCTGTCTATTTAAAACCTTGTAATAGGAATTCATTGAAAATCTGGACTTAATATCATGAACCCACTGCATCCTATCCTCCCTGATCAGATCGATCTTCAAATCATAAAGTTTTACAAAGAAATCAGCAGCTTCACTTACTTCCCAGTCCTGTAAATATCTAGTAAATTCCACATTCCAATTCAGCATGTTATTAGAGAACAAATATGAATCAGCCACAGCAGCCCCTTTGTATTTTGCAATCCTGAAAAGACTGGGAAATGCTAATTTAAGGGGTGAGTCACCACACCAAACATCGTAGTTCTGATAACTAGAAAGCCATAATGAGCAGTCATCCTATGATAGAGGGGTTTAAAAAAAGAAATGCTTAAGGTCTGTTGGATAAAGCATCCATGCATGTAAGGTGTTATAACACTGTTAGGTCAAACATGAAGGCTGGTACAACTATCAAATTACTTGTTCAAATGTGCACTACTATGCCCTAGGAGATTTTTTTAGGCCCATATAGGGCTTTCTTTAGTTTACATACTTTACCATTGGCTTATTATAATTGAGGGCCAAAAGGAAGTTCCTATACACTTTAGATCTCCATAAAGGAATGAAATCATCACACCAAACTGCTAAATGGGCAATCTGAGTTTCCTGTCAAAGAAAGCAGTACAGAAAGAATTCATTTTAGCTATTGGAAAACGAGTGTCTTGCTAGGGTGGAAAATTGAGATTTTTCCTGTATCATTATCAGAACCCAGACTAAAACTTTGGAAATAAATTGGAATTTTTTATTGGGTACAAGGGCAATTCAGGTTGAGTTATGCACATAGTGTTAACAATGTTGGGACAAAAAAACTTTTAATTTCCTAAGGACTACCTGATTAGAAGAATTGGGCCAGTGATATGTTATCAGAGGCTATAAATCAAGTCTCAATGGTCTGAGGCCTTAGACAATGATTAAATGGATGGTGCAAAAACATTTTGGGACTAGAACTTGCTTAATTGCTGTAGGTACCTATAAATGATGACGTACATGCTTGGCTTACACAGTTTTTTACTGCTAAACAATTTATGGTAAATTAGCTTGATGTTTTCTCTTTCTATCTTGGTATCAGGGAACTACGAGCAACCATCCTCATCCTGGCTGGAATGCTTGGCACGTTCTTGAATGTCTTGGTATGTTCACTATATTATAAGTGTACCTATATCCGCCCAGCTTGCAAATCTTTTTAGTTTCTAAATGATAATGGTATCACTCTTTATAGAGAAATAATTGTTGCACATTTTTTTTTCAGTTGTGTACAGTTGAGAAAATATTTTTAATCATGTGACTTACTGCACGAGTGGTCTATTGCTGTTTGCCAGAGTTCTCCTCCTTCTTGTTGGTGTCTTCATTACTGTAAATTCATTAGGGCAAACCCCTAGGGGTTGGCTCAAGTGGTAAATGATTTGGTCTTGGTGGTATGCTCCTTCTAAGATCTTGGTTCGAATCCTCTTGGGTGCAAACAATCTGTAGGGGCCAATAGACTAGGGGATTTTTCCCTTGAATTATCCGTGGTGCACTAGTGGGAAATTCCTTGCCAAGGGCCTGTGCACCTCCAGGATTAGTCGGGACGCTGTTTTTGGGCACCCGGTGGCAATAAAAAAAAAGATTCATCAGGGAACTCTTTTATACTTACTCTATCTGAGGGGCTCTTTGCAATAAACTTTACTGCATATTAAAACGAAAAATGTCTCTTTTTCAGTATGTAACTCTAGGAAATTAGGAATGGTGTGCTTTCATTTGCATCCTTTTCATTTTAATCCATTGTCTTGTTTTTTAAAATACTGTGTAATTCTTTTACTTTTCACACTAATATCTTACTGATTTTGTTTAATTGCAGGCTTTAGGGCTGTTGTTTCTTCTGTTTGCTACTTGGTTAGCCTATGTTATTTTTGAAGATACCCAACAGGGAAGAACAGAATTTACTTCATACGGTACCACTCTCTATCAGATGTTTGTTCTGTTCACCACATCCAACAATCCAGATGTCTGGATTCCTGCATACAAGTAAGTGGGAGCTTCAAAATTCACTAAGATGTTTTAAAAATAGTTCTTTTCTCTTTCCAGCAGTGTTCAACTTGTTTTCAGGTTCAAATTGTACATGTGTCCGCCATGTGACAGTTTCTGTTCGTGATTGTATAACTAGTTGGTCTATTAGGATTTATTGGTTGTGATTTAATACAAAACAGGTTGAGAAATGGTTGGCTTTAAAATATGAACTATTAATTTGGATGGGTTTAAATAATTCAGGCCTGGTCTGCTGCAGGCAGCAATTCAGAGCTCTGCGGAAAGGAAGCTTTAGTAACATCAGTGCCAAAATCTTAAGCTATTAGAGAGTAGGCCAGTAATGTTTAAAGCTCAAAGATTTAATAACCTGAAGATTTTCCTTATCGTTGGTCCACCCTATAATGTGGGCCATTGCTTTAGATTTGAATGGTCTTAGCTTCCATGACTTCCTTGTAACTATTTCTAGTTCCTAAATAGGTATATTCACATGTATACTTCTAGTGTACCTGGGCTATGCCTTCTTTCTGATAAATAAAATATCTTATTACTTATAAAAAAAAAAAAAAAGATTTTGCTTAGGATTGGTCCACCCTATAATGCTGAGCAAATTGCATGCCTAACAGACTAACAGTGCAGAACAGGCAGAAGAAACTAACAAATGGAGGTTACTAGTGAGCCATGGATCTCTTGAAGGCTCTGATACCCTTTTAAGAACTACCAGTTTCCAAAGCTTATTAGGGAGTAGGCCAACAATGTATATCAAGCTTGCAGATATATTACCACTAATAGAGGCAAGAGGATGGACAAAATTATCTGAGGTCATTACTCCTAGGAACTAAATCATGCCCTCAAAAGAAGCTTCAATAGCTGCTGCATCATTAATTCCTAAAAGGACGTCATTCCTAAATAAGAAAGATTATGAAAATAGTAAACTAAGTTAGATGCATCTCAAACAAAGGAATGACACAGTGACAAAGAATAAGGGGATGCTTGGGGAATGAGATGAGATGAGAATTCTGTGAATAATAGTGAAATGGTTTGAGTTTTGATGTTTTATGCGATTTTGGGAAAGGAGAGAGAAAAAGTTGAATAAAAATATTATAAAGTTAAAATATTGTTAAAATATAATTCTTTAATATTGTTTTTTTTTGGGATTTGAAAAATTTAAATTTTTTTATGCTTTGTTTGGAAGTTTGAGAAAGTTGTAATGATTAGGTAATGATTAGATGAAAAAGTTGAAAATTTAAAATTGAAAAGTGTATGTTTGAGTGTTGTTTGGATGTGGAGATGGGATGGGATGGGATGGGATGGGATGGGATGGGATGAGATGAGATGGGATGAAATAAAACCATCTCAACATCCAAACAACCCCTAAGAATCATGTCCACTGCTACAGAGCATTCCAGCAACTATATAACCAGCAACTTATGACCCCAAAGGAAACATAAGATAAAAGATACAACTACAAGACTATAAAACCCTACAGAGGCGTTGTATCAATTGTTAGCCAACTTTCTAAATTTGTTTGGTCTTTGGACTTGCTTTTCCCGAGCTTTTGGCAGCTTGCATTGTGTATTCTCTCCATCTTTGATAAGACTTTAGTTTAAGAACTTTTGAGGTAGTTATTAACTTATTTATGCTCGAGTAAACATTTAGAGTTTTCTTTGGTAAGAAACTCAGACAGCCCATTTACTTCATGATTGCTTATGTTTTGACTTGTGTTATTCATGTGACTAATATTCGAGCATTAAATGATGTGATATCGACATGTGAGATAAGCTCGTTAAGTTGGCAAAGATTAGATTTTCGAATACCATGTGCATTTTTTCCTTCAATGAAAAGGCATTGTAAAATTATATAATTCGGATATAAGCTTAAAATTTCCCTTGGAAAAATATTTGGAGATGCAAAGTACCTCTTAAGGTGGCTTTCTTCGGGCGGTTGGCTTCTCATGGGAAAATTCTTATCATTGATAAGTTGAGAAAGCGTGGTATCGTTGCAATGGATTGGTGGTTTATGTGCAAAAGATGTGGTGAATCGGTGGATCATCTTCTTCTTCATTGTGGTGTGTCAAAGGCTTTGTGGGACGAGAGGTCTTTGCTAAGGTGGGGGAATTGCTTGGGTGATGCCCAAGAGGGTGGTGAACCTTTTGGAGTGTTGGAGAGGAATTCTAGGAAATCGTCAAATAGCAACCGTTTGGAAGATGGTACCTCTTTGTCTTTTGTGGTGTATTTGGAATGAGAGGAATGGGCACTGTTTTGAGAATAGAGAACGATTGGTAGAAGGGATTAGAGCTTTCTTTTTTCATACTTTGCTGCTTTGGGCTTTGGTTATTGTATTGGATGGGAATAGTCTTAATGAATTTTGTACTGTTTTTCAGGGTTAGCCTGTAATTAGGTTTCTTTCTCTTGTACACTTCCTATGTATTTGGGTTATGCCTAATTATGTTTTTTAATAAATTTCTTCCTTATAAAAAAGATTTTTTTTTTTGTATCTGAGATCGTTGTTTAATTTGTTGTCTACTTTGTGCAGTATCCTTTTTATAGTTTTTTGGAATTTTAGGATTTTTATTTTAGGATTGTTATCTTTTTTTTTGATAAGTTAATAGAGTTTCATTCATCATAAAGTAATAGGTGATGCCCAAGTACACGGGGGGTATACAAAGAAAACACCTAATTACATTCTAAACTAGAGAAGCGAAGATAAGAACTCATTTACAGCCCCTCCCCTAAGTACAATAGCAGAAAACCAGCTAAGCAAAGTACTTATAAAAAACTTCCAAAATGCATCTATATTGCGTTCCCTATCATTAAAACACCTCTCATTTCTTTCCAACCAGATACACCACATAATACACAGAGGCATCATTTTCCATGCGGCTACCACTTCGGAACAAGTATGCATATGAGAATTGGTCCAGCATGCAAGAAGATCTACCACTGCTTTTGGCATAACCCAGTTCAGCCCAACCCTTCTAAACACTCCATCCCACAGCACTTTTGCCATTTCACAGTGAAGGAGTAAATGATTCACTGATTCCGCTCCTTTCCTACACATAAAGCACCAGTCCAAAACAATCATACCACGCTTCCTCAAGTTATCTACAGTCTGAATATTCCCTAGTGCTGCTGTCCATGCAAAGAAAGCCACCCTTGTCGGAACAAAAGCCTTCCAAATCCTTTTCCAAGGAAAGCGAGTATGGTGTTGATTTAACATCACCTTATAGTATGATCGAGTTGTAAACTTTTTAGATGCTGTTTGTCTCCAACATAGTTGGTCCCTGCCTTGTCTTCTTATCTCCACCGAATACAACAATCTGAAAAAATCAGTGACTTCTTCTACTTCCCAATCCTGGGCAGATCTGGAGAAACTTACATCCCAAAGCACCACTCCATTGGAGAAGCTCATCAACTCTGAAACTGAAGCTTGCTTATTTGTTGGGATAAGCACCACTCCATAGTTGTTATCTTCATAGGGGATATTTCATATGCTTGACTTGTACTTTAATTTTTTTAATAACTTTTTTCCATTTGCCCCCGGTCCATTAAAGTTATCAGGCAGATATGGTTCTAAAGATGCTAGTAATGAATGCCATGGAAAAGTTACACCCTAGTGACATAACTCATTAAATATGGTCAGGAGTAGAATGAGGTATAAATGCCTAAGATGAGACAGGTCAGAAGGAGTGGTAGTTATCATGGTAACCTCAGGGTATGCAATTGTTATTCAGTTATTCATTAAGTATAGTTGTTCTTTTCTCACATTTCTGTAATTTCCTCAGGGATTTTCATTAGAACCATATCACATCTTTGTTGATGTTCTTCTTTTGGAGTCTTGAAATTTCTATTGATGACATATTAACCAGGATCTAATATTTCAACAAATTTATATTTTCTTGTAAGGGACTCGCGTTGGTATTGTCTGTTTTTTGTTCTCTATGTGCTATTGGGGGTTTACTTCGTCACCAACTTGATTCTTGCTGTTGTATATGACAGCTTCAAAGGTCAGGTATGGTTTGATTCATCGTTTAAGCTGCTCTTATAAGCAGGAACTTTGAGATATAACTGTTGTGTTTGTTCATCTATTAATGTCAGCTGCTAGTATGTTGCTTTCTAAGGCCTCATTTGGTTAGATAGATGAGATGAGATAAAATGAAAGTTGAATAAAATGTTGTTAGAATATAATTTTTCAATATTATTTTTGTTTTGAAATTTGAAAAAGTTGAATTTTTTATTGTATTTTGTGTGGGAATTTGGGAAAGTTGTAATGATTAAATAGGATGAGATAAGATGAGATGGTTTATGTAACCAAATGGGGCCTAAATGTTTCATATAAAACTAGGTTTAGTGCTACTTGTGTTCTCGATAACATAAATGGACATGTTTACATCTATTTTTTGTAGCTTGCGAAACAAGTTTCTGAGATGGATGGTAATAGGAGACGTATCTTGGAGAAAGCTTTTAATCTCATAGATAAAGATGTAAGTGCGGTGTACACTGACCCCTAAATCTACTCTTGGCATGCATCTGTGACAAGTTTTTGCAGTTTTCTTGATCTACTTGTCATGGAGAATAAATGTTTCCATTGTAGCTGCATTTCATTTGCTAGTGGATAACATTATTATGAATGGTAGAAATGGCCCAAGTACATAGGTTGTATGCATTAAAAACACCTAGTTGGAATTAGAAACCAATACAAGGAATCATGGAGATTAATCCATAAATCTATAATCCAATACAAGGAAATTGTGGAGATTTAGTCCATTAAATCTATAGCTATCCCATGGATTTTTCTCTCTGTACACTAGTATTCTTCCCTTTGTACACTTTTATGATGCGAGAATTGTTCTAGTGATCTTTGTCAGAACCAGTTTTCTTTTAGCCATTTTCTGATATTCAGCCATTACTTGACAAGGATGGGTTTTCTAAAACACCTACTAATAGAAACAAAGGTGTTTGTTTTATCGTTGGAGGGGCGAAGCTACTTTCGTATCACTGAGAGGAGTAGGAAGCTCATCAAGGAGATGGTGCTCAGCCATGCTAGTGCTTGTTGGCTGGCGCATATAGTGGAAGAGTGCTCACTATTGGAGGGAAGGAAAGATTTTTACATGACGTATCGCAATGGGACTACGACATTGTTCACTTCTAATGCTTTCGGGCATTACTTGGAAGCAACCGACTACGGTGGCAGTGGGTGTTGAGGACTTCTAGTGATCTTGGAAGGAACGAAAGGAAGGGGTTGGAAAGCCTTTCTATGGAGATGAAGCATGCTTTTTCCATGCATATTCTGGAAAACAGGGCTCTAGCATTGGCTCAATGTTTGGATAGAGCGATAGACCACAGGAAGGAGATGGGGAGGCTGGTCAAATTGTATGTAGAGGCAGCGATGAGTGGCACATGGAAAAGGGTGGCAGTGCTCGGTGGTATGGGCCACTCCTTGGCGTTACAGAATAGAGAAAAGGACAAAAAGGGAGGTGTAGCAGGGGAGTACATCGGGAGGGCCACTATACTGTGGGGTGACATAGACTAGTGCGCTGGTGTTCTCTGAGTTGCCTCCCGTCATCATTGCTGCGAGGTGATGTCCACGACGCCTGAACATTGAGACTATGCTTCACCGTGCTGTAGACGAGAGGGTGGCAGCGTCACCGGGAGGTCAGGAGCACTGGGGGGTGCCACAAAAATGTTTGCTGGAGACTTCTGTGGTGATGGTTGACCTTCATGCCTTGCAGTTGACTATTCTAGTGCCGGAAAATGATTTTGTAGCCGAGAAACATTGTTCAGAGAGTGCGACATCCGTGGGTGAAACCTTGCATGTGGTGGGGGGGGGGGGAGGTCGAAATGGAAGGAACATCGATTTTATGAGTTTAACAAGGAGAGGAGATATAATAGTTGCCAAAGATGGTGGTTGAAGGGAGGGAGGATGCAAGGAAGGGCCGATCATCTGTGGAGGTAGAAGAACCCATTTGAAACACCCCGATCCTGGAGGTCCAGGGAACTAGCTTCTGTCCTTTAAAATCATGTCTCCCAATACAAATATAATTTCCAAAGTCTCCAAAACAAAACATAAATTCATCTATTTCAACCAACTGCATAAATTCCTCTACAAGGTCATCAATGAAATAATCCAATAAAATAAATCAACGATTCCATAATCTCCCAATAACCTCGACATAATGAACTAGCAATTACACAAGTCTCAACAAACCAAATAAACATAAGGAAATCCAGTCTACCAAATCAGAATCCTCTAATAGCAATAGTACTCTTAGGTACTCAACTCCCTATCCTCAGCTATTCTTGCCCACGCTTCCTATTCCTGACCCCCAGCTGAACCATCAAAATCTTCTGAAAATATTGTGAAGATAAGGAGTAAGTTATCAACAACTCAGTAAGCTGAGGACGTATACTACTATGTAAATATGAGCCATTTACAAAGTTCAAAATGCAGAACAAAATATTTAGTTTCAGAATGCTGGAACAAAACATAAAATCAAAATATCATAGCGATGTTCATAAAATAGTCATATTCAAAAGTTCTTTGGCATAGTATAACTGAACATCATCATCATATAATCTCATATCATATCGTATCAGAGTATCATATCAGAATAGAGACCATGTTTAACCCCCGTGGTAGAGTTGTGCTATCTCCATGGCCTATTCCGAGTGTGCACAAAGGAAAGATCACACAGAAAACCACTTTATTTCCAAATTGGGTGTACTCAGATTCAGAGAAGTTGGTACTAACTCAAACAGAGGTTACAGTTTTACACCTGTGGTAAGGTCAAAGCAGAGCAGAAACAAAGCCAGATATAGAATCAGAATGTTATGCCAAAGGTTCTCAGATGCCACATCATATCAAAACGGAGTATGGAACAAAATTATATCATTTTCACAAAATCAAAACAGATTCAGAGCATCTTCATATAATCATGCACAAATTTTCAGATTTCATATTTGTCTTTTTGCACAGTTCAGAAATAGAATGTCAAAAATATTGCTCATGTCTACATTAATCGTGACAAAAATACTTTTCTCTTTCATACAGATTTTATAAGTAATGCAAAACAAATAATTGAGGTTGTTTCAAATTTCTTTTGATAGCAAAACATGCTTATTTTTCCAAAATCAACCTCAATTCATTTCTTTTATACAAAATCTAGTATAGAAACCCCGCTTACCTAACTCTGGTAGTGTATTCTCTATGTTTTGGGACTGTAATTTAGTCATGTCACGATAACCTAAATCAGAAAATATTGGTACACGTGTTAATAACCCATACTAGCACATAAACTTAGCTAACAAAATTCCACCATCCTAAGAATGGAATAGAACAAGCCTATAAGCAATTAAATTTCTAAACAGCCCAACACCCATCATATCTAACAATCAACTTATTAAGAGCACTTTAGTCATTACTTATAAAAAAAAAAAAAAAAAAAAATCTAACAATCAACCAGCCCCCGTTTACTCCCGACATGTAAATCACTCAACAATTTCAAAGACTATGCTACCACGCAATCATCACTAGCCCAACCCACTTCATCACTCAACTAGCCATAAAACCACCCTGACAGCCAACATCAACTCCAATAGTAACACCAAACAGTCACAATTACTAGCCCAAACAGCCACACATAACAGTCCAAACAATCATACTCATCAACCCAAACATCCACCTATCAACTTGAACAACCTCGAGTCACATATCAACCCAAACAGTCCACTCAATCCCGACAGCCAACAACTCAACCCAAACAGCGGCACACATAAAGTCTTCCAACATATCCAACAGCAACCCAACAAGTAATAACACAATTTACCATAAGTTTACATAAATAATCAGTTCTAACATGCATACTGCAGCAGTGTATATTTCTAATCAACACTATTACACGAGTCACAACATACACAATGGTCATGGGCTAACACTCATGAATAACTTAGTCCTTGTGTGGAGATCAGTTGAATTTCGAGTGTGCCAACGCTACCCGGGAACTAATTTAGTGTCCTGTGACAAAGAACAAGTTAAACCAAGCTCGTATAGCGGGGTAATTTATATGACAAAGGGCACACCAGAAATCAGTTCATGCGGAAAAGGAATTACATTGGAGAGGTTTTCTTTGCTAGCTTCAATTGGTCACTGCCTAACTCCTAGAGAAAAAGAATGCAATTGTGGAAGGCAAGACCCAAAGGGGTTAGAGAGAGTAGTGAGTGACAGAGGCAATTAACCAAGAAAATAAAATCTAGGTAGGAAAAATCGATACCACCAATAGAGACTCACCAGCGTTGGCAGGCATAATAGTGATAGAGGCATCGGCGACATGATCCCACGAACGTGTTGACACTTTGTGTCCAACAACAAAGAGTATTTATATATCGGCAGGGAGTGAGAGAGAGAGAGAGAGCGATCTGATAAATTCATGAAACATAAACTGAGGTGCTTCCTGTTGTGGAGGTGTGTGGTAGTGTACGACAACTGGGTCCTCTATGGCGACAATTAAGGGCTACCGAACAATACCCACTGAAATAGAGGGTTCCAAGAGAGGGAGAGTGAGTGAAAATCGTGATGGGTGGGGAGCATCGTGTACAATAGAAAGTTGAAGGGCATTCAGTGTTATCTATGTGAATGGGAGATCGGCAACGGCGTCCGTAGCAATGGTGCTGCAAGGCGGGGAGGTAGTGGAGATGCTTTGTGAGAGATAAAATCTGTGAGGTGAAAGGTGAGGGATGGACAAAGGACGGGGCGAGTGAAAGGAGTGGGGAAACACTTACCAGTGATTGATAACATCTCCGGTGATGGGGCTTGAAGACAACATTGTTCCACGGGCTCAAGAAAACACAGTACCCAAAAATCCCAAAAATTTCATAGGAGAGGGAGAGGGAATGTAAGGGGTCTGTTGAGAAAAAGAAATCTAGAGGGTGAGGAAATAAAGATGCATGNCCGGGGGGGGGGGGGGGGGGGAACTGTTGGGGAAGAGAAAACTGAAAGGGGAAGAGAGATGTTGTGTTGGCCTCCATGGCTGGCTCTTCGTGGGCCTGGGCCTGGGTCTGGGCTTGGGTATTATAGCATTCCTCTAAATTCCTTTCATCCTCGTGTCTCGGATTGGGTAATTCAAAAAGCTATGGAGATTAAGCATTGTGTAGGGATTACTTGTGAGGGTTTTGGAGATGAATTCATGGCATTACTCACAGCTATAAAGGTCGGATATGCACAATCCAAATCTAATCTATCCCTTAATTCGGCTAAAAAAAAGAGAGAGAATTCAAGAGTCTTACTTGGGTAATGAATGATGATGGTGGGGAGAAGAGCTCTAACCGGAGGCATCCAAAGGGGAGGGCAAAGATGGTTGCTATATGAAACCAAAAATAATATCATGGAATGGGAGGGGGATGAATCTGTTAGGGACCTCGGTCAAGTCCCTAAACACCAGGTTCTCCACGCCTAGGATCTCCTTGAGATGACCGAATGCCCATTCCTCTTTTGCTTGATTCTCGAACAATGGTAGCAAAGGTGACAACTTTGGTAAAGTGAAGTTATGTGTTTAGGCTAATATTGGTGTATGGAATGATGGAAAGGATGATGAAGTGTATGGGCTCAAATGAATGAAGGTTGGAGGAATGTGTCGGCAATTTCACTGTGGGTTGCTCTTTTACGAATTTAGAAGACGGTTTCCAATGGGCATTCGTTGGAGTTTATGACCCTAATATTGATTTGGAGAGAAGGCCATTGTGGGAAGAATTGGCGGGACTTCTTAGTTGGTGGGAGTTACCAAGATGCATAGGGGGGTGATTTCAATGTAACTCGCTTCCCGAGTGAAAAGCCTGGTATGTCCCACATCACTCCCGCCATGAGGGAGTTTTTTGACTTCATTTCAGAATAGGAGCTTATGAATATTCCTTTAATTGGAGGTACGTTTACTTGGTCTAACAACTGTGAACTCCCCCATCTTGGTTGATAATTGATAGGTTCTTGATAACTCCAGATTGGGAGTTACATTTTCTAGATGTAACCCAAAGAAGATTACCCAGGTTATGCTCTGATCATTTCCCCATCATCTTAGATTGTGGAGGCATCCAAGGGGGTAGAAGGTACTTTAAATTTGAGAATGTGGCTTAAATCTAACGGCTTTGTAGACAGGGTTAGACAATGGTGGTCTTCTTACTGTTTCCAAGGTTCTCCAAGCTTCATAATGACAAGAAAATTAAAAGTGTTGAAACATGATCTAAAGAATGGAATGAACAAGCTTTTGGCAAAGTGATTCAACAAAGGCGCTCTTCTTAGAAGAGCTTGAAGGTTTGGAGGACAATGAGGAGGTGAGGAGGCAAGAAATCGCAAGAATTAGGTAATCACAAAACTTGAAAGAGTAACATTGATGGAGGAGATCTCTTGGAGACAAAACTCAAGGGCGCTATGTCTCAAGTGGCTAATTCACATAGGAGGAACAATGCTATTGACATGTTGATGGTAGATGGAGCAGTTTCCTCGGATCAGCTTGTCATCAAGAATCACATGGCATGGCTAGTGACAAGGCTATAGGCCTAGATGGTTTTACTATGGGCTTTTTCCAAGCTTGTTGGGACGTGATCAACGGTGACCTTATGCGGTTTTTTTTAAGATTTTCATACTAATGCCAAATTTGAGAAAAGTCTTAATGCTACTTTTTTAACACTCATTCCTAAAAAGTTGGGGTTTATGGATGTGAGAGACTACCACCACATTAGCCTCGTGAATGGGGTTTACAAGATTCTTTCTAGAGTGCTAGCGAATAAAAAATTTAATTTTGAACCCGCAAAATGCATGCCAAAGGTGGACAAATCCTAGATTTGGTCTTACTTGCAAATGAAGTTTTGGATGGACGACTCAAATCTAGAGAATCTGGGTTACTTTGCAAATTAGACATGGAGAAAGCCTATGATCACGTCAATTGGAAGTTCTTACTTTGTTTACTTGCAAGATTTGGCTTTGGGGAGAAATGGCAGAATTGGGTAGAGTTTTGCATCTCTATAGTTCACCGATGGGTTTCTTCAGTGCATATAGTTCCCCAAGCCTATGCATATAGATTCACAGCTTGGGGAGGATGGTGCTCGAATGAGGGACGCAGCCCATATACAGTGGGTTTGTGGAAAAACATTAGGAGACATTGGAAGATCTTCCGAAGACATGAACATATTGTGGTGGGCAGCGACTCTCGTGTTAGAATTTGGTATGACAAATGGTGCGGTCAATGAAGCCTCCAAGACACCTTCCCTGCCATTTTTGAGCTTGCATGAGCAAAAGGATGCAATGGTAGCTATTCTCTTGGTCCTTTCTAGTGGCTCCCCTCAATGGAATGTAGATTTCGTTAGGGTAGCCCAAGATTGGGAGTTGTAGACTATCTTAGAGTTCTATGTGGCACTATTCCGTAAGCATGACCGAGGGTACCATAGATAAGATGAACTAGAGCCCCTCCAAGAAAGGTAGATTCATTGTCAAATCATTTTATCAAATTCTAACGAGCCCCGAAAAGACCATGTTCCCATGGAAGAGTATATGGCATACGAAAGCTCCTTCAAAAGCAGCCTTTTTCTCTTTGGATAGCATAATTGGACAAGATCCTCACCACAGATAATTTAAGAAAACGTCAGGTAATGTTGTTGGACTGGTGTTGCATATAGAAGAATGGGGAATCAATAGATCTTCTGCTTTTCTTTGTGGGAATTGGATTATCATGGGTCATGCCTCTTTGCCTTGTGGTAATTCACAAGAGGTAGCAATTTGGAGAATGGTTCCTATATGTAAATGTTGGCGTATTTGGCGAGAGAGAAATGATAGAAGGTTCGAAGATCATGAGAGAACAATGGAGGAGTTTAAAGTTTTCTTTTTAAATCATTGTTCTTATGGGCAGGGGCCGTTCTTTGTAATGGGCTAAATGTCCATGAGTTTCTACTTTCAGTTGTAAACTCTAGTTAGGTACTTCTAATGTATACTTCTTGTGTTTGTGTACTTGGGTTTTGCCCACTTTTAATGAATAAAACTTCTTGATTACCTATAAAAAAATCTATAGCTATCACACCCAAAGGACCAAAGTTTTGTAGAAGAAATTTTTAAGTTCATCCAGTGACTGTTCGCAATCTTCGAAGTTTTAAGTGTTCCTTTCCCTCGAGATGCACCATAGTAAACAAATGGTGACCATCTTCCACTCTACTGCAATTTTACTGTTTCCACTTAATCCTCTCCAGGTAGCAAGGAGATCTACTACCTTTTTTCTAGGCATAACCCATGCTAAACCGAATTTGCCAGAAAAATCATAACACAGGATGCTGGCAAACTGACAATGAAGTAGTACATGGTCTACAATTTCTCCACCTGTTCTGGACATACAGAGCTAACCCACAACAATAATATGGCATTTCCTTAGGTTATCTGTGGTGAGAATCATTTCTAAAGAAGTTGTCTAAACAAAGAAAGCTGCTTTTAGAGGTGCCTTAGTCTTTGATATATTCTTCCATGGGAAGGAGTTCATATCCTGGGTAGTTAAAGGCTTGATAGAATGAGGGAACGGTGTACTTTTCTTTCTTAGAAGGACTCCATAGAGGTTTATCTACCCCACCGACCGTTATTCTCATAAGAGTACAATAGATTGAAAAAGTCTGTCAAAGTGTCGACTTTCCAGTCTTGCGCCTCTTTAAGGATACTGACTTTCCACTAAGGGGACCGTTGGGAAGTGCCAATAAGTCAGCAACTGAAGCCTCCCACATTCTTGTGGTCTTAAATATTTTAGGAAAATTTCCATGAGGGTTCCCTCACCACACAAGTGTCATGCCAAAATCTAACCCTAGAGCTGTCGCCCTTCTCAAATATGGTATATCTAGTGAAGACTACCCTCCTCTTCTGACGTTTTTCCATAGCTTTACGCCCAAGCACCACCGTAATTGGAGTCCACTGTAGCCTGTCATAAAACTTCCCTCCCAAGTTGATATTGTCACAACTATTTCCCCCGTAAAGCCTAACTAAATACAAGAAGATTTTGGATAACCAATCCTTCCCCTGAAATCATTGAGAATACCTTTGTCCAATTTACGAGATGAAATTTAAATTCTTCACCGATTGCACTCCATAGAAAGTCCTATTATAGCTTGTCCATGTGTTTTGCCATTCTAGTAGGAAGGGAAAAAAGGGACAAGTGGCAAGTTGGATAATGTACTCTAATTAAATTGATCTCACTACCTTTAGACATAACATCCTCTTCCAACTAGCCAATCTGCATTCGATCTTCTTAGTCATGCCATCCTATATGGACTTTGCCTTGAATGAGGCTCCCAGAGGTATACCAAGATACTTCATAGGCAGATGTGATACGTTGCAACCCAACAGATTAGCCAGGCTCTCCACATTGGGCACATGTTTCACGGGAACCAACCATGTGTCAAAATAAGTCAGAATATTTTTGAATAGCCGAATCAATTGGCCTTTGAGTGATCTGTATATTATATATGACCTTTACAAGAGAGCTATACATGGAAAGGAAATAACTGTCGAGTGATTCTAGCAGTCTAGCTTTATATGGAAACTATATATTCTGTCAATATGCTAACTATACAAGCCTACGTAAATTAAGTAAAGGTGAAATAAGGAAAGAAGAATAGAAGGAAAGAAGATTGATTATGGACAGCAAAGCTGTCCATTGACAGCCCCCCTCAAATTGATGCAAGTTGATCAACAAGCATCAATTTGCTACTTAAGAAACAATGTCGATGGTGAGTGAGAGCTTTGGTGAAGATATCAGCAATTTGTAGTTCAGTGGACACATGTGGAAGAGTGATAACATGAGCTTCAAATGCTTCACAAATAGAGTGACAGTCGACTTCAATATGCTTTGTGCGCTCATGATAGACAGGATTAGCCGTGATCTGAATAGCACTCGTATTATCAGTGTGTAGAGGTGTAGGATCAGTCTCAGAAAAATCTAACTCAGCAAGCAAACCTCGAAGCCAAATAATTTCAGAACAAGCAAGAGACATCGCCTGGTACTCCGATTCTGTAGATGACTTAGAGACTCTGTCTTGCTTCTTACTCTTCTAGGAGATCAATGCATCACCTAAGAACACACACCAACCAGTGATGGAGCGACGTGTATCAGCACAACCGGCCCAATCAGCATCGCTATAAGCAGTAAGTCGAGAAGAATTGCCTGCAGGAAAGAATAAGCCATGAGCAGAAGTGCCCTGAACATAGCGTATGATCCTACGGACAGCAGCCAAATGAAGATGACAAGGGGTCTGAAGAAACTGGCTGACTTGCTGAATTGCAAAGGAAATGTCCGGTCTAGTAATGGTGAGGTAGACAAGACTACCCACCAACTTCTGATATAAACTGGGATCAACAAGTAAATCACCCTCCTCTTTGCGAAGCTTAACATTCAATTCCATGGGAGTATCAACAGATGTAGCCTCCTGTAGGCTAGCTGTAGCCACCAGGTCACTAGCATACTTATGTTGATTGAGGGAAATACCCGATGGACTACAATGCACCTCAAGACCAAGAAAATATGTGAGATATCCAAGATCTTTCATGTGAAAGGACTCAGATAGATGAGTCTTGAGCTGACCAAGTAAAGCAAAATCGGAACCAGTAATCACAATATCATCAACATAAACCAAAAGAACAACAATACCCATGTTTGATTTTCAAAGAAACAAGGAAGTGTCATACTTGCTCTGCTTGAAAGAGAAGTGTAATAAAGTACTTCGAAATTTATCAAACCATGCCCTCGAAGCTTGTTTGAGACCATAAAGAGAGCGACAAAGCTTACATACTTGTGAGGTCTGAGAGGGAAACAATTCCGGGGGTGGCTTCATATAAATACACTCTTTAAGATCCTTGTGAAGAAAAAACATTCTTGACATCCATCTGATGTAGTGGCCAATCATTGGAAGCAGCAAGAGCTAGAATCGTACGAACAGTGGTCATTTTAGCCACAGGAGCAAAGGTCTCTTCATAATTGACACCATATTTCTGATTATTTCCAAGTGCAACAAGCCGAGCTTTATAACGATCCAAACTTCCATCAGATCAAACCTTAACTGAGTAAACCCATTTGCAACCCAGGGGAACTATGGTGGAAGGACAAGGTGCAATGTCCCAGGTGTGATTGGCCTCTAGAGCAGCAATTTCTTCCTGCATGGCTTGTCGCCAACAATCATGCTTGACAGCATGTGAGTAGCATGTGGGAATAGCAAAATTGGACAATGTAACAGTAAGAGCTGAAATAGAGTGGCCAGAAGAAAAACCATACCGATCTGGAGGTACAGACACTCGAGAAGAGCGACTTACCAAGGATTCTGGAGGTGCTGTAACTGACTGGTTCTGGAGCATGGTAGGATCAGATATCGATGGAGCCACCGGAAGAGACTGTGGGCGGGAGCGTCTCGTATACACAATACCTGGTTTAAAGTGAGAGCTGACTGGATGAAGATCTAAGAACTGCTGCTCAAAGGAGGGGAGGACCACAGTAGAAGAAGAGGGCACAGAGGACACAGGAAAGAAATGTTATTTTCAAAGAAAATAACATTCCTAGAAATGCGTGTACGATGTAAAGTAGGATCATAGCAAACAAATCCCTTTTGACACATTATATCTCAAGAATGCACATTTAACAGATTGAGCAGATAATTTATGTCGCTCATGAAGAGGTAAATGGACAAAACATACACAACCAAAGATACGGAGATTATCATAACTAGGTTGTTTATCAAACAATCGGAAATAAGGAGACTCCATGTGTAAGACTTGTGAAGGTAAACGATTAATCAAGTGAGTAGCAGTTTTTAAAGTCTCGACCCAAAACATGGATGGAACAAAGGATTCTAACAAAAGAGTACGTACCACATCAAGAAGATGGCGATTTTTGCGTTCGGCTACTCCATTTTATTGGGGAGTAGCAGGACATGAACGTTGATGAATAATACCTTTAGAAGCCAAGAATGCTTGAAACTCAGTAGACAAATATTCACCACCAGAATCTGTGCGTAATGTCTTAATAGTCGCAGAAAATTGATTGTCAACATACGCTAAAAACTCAGTGAAAGTACGAAAAACCTCAAATTTAGAACGAAGAAAATAAACCCAAGTAAATTTGCTATGATCATCAATGAAAGTCACATAGTATTTAAAATTTTCATGTGAACTAACCGGGGAAGGTCCCCAAACATCACTATGGATAAGATCAAAACAGTGAGAAGCTCTACTAGCATGCAAAGGAATGGAAGAATTTTGCTTTTACCAAGTTTACAAGAATCACACTCAAGAGATAAAGAAGAACGTTCTTTATTACCAAGAAAACCAGAGTGCAATACATAGATAAGATCTGAGTATTGGGATGGCCCAAACGACGATGCCACACCATACTCAGATCAGGAACATTATTACAAGTAAAAGACTGAATAGAAGAAACTGGAGAAAATTTTGGAACAGGTAAAAATAGTGGAAACAAGCGCCCCACTTTAGGTCCCTTCGCGATCGGCTCCCCCGTTACCTGGTCCTGCACAACACAACCATCACCAGAAAAATTAACAGTACAATTGTTATCAACTAATTGACCAACAGAGATAAGACTCGTGGAAAGCTGAGGAGCAAGAAACACATCAGTAAATTTAGAAGAAGCATCTTCTACAGCAGCTATGGGCAAAGAACTGCCATTAGCAGTCTGAATGGCAGATTGACCAGCATAGGGTCGGACATGACACAGAGCAGTGGGCGTATTCGTCATATGATTAGAAGCTCCCGAGTCTACATACCAGAGTTTAGTATAATTTTTACCTTGAAACCCCATTACAGATAATGCCGAAATTAGCATCTGTTGCACCATTTCTGGTGTGCAGTAATTTGTTGCAGGAGGAGCAAAATCAGAGGAGGCACCTGAGGAAGAGCCATGTGCTACAGAAGTCGCTGCAGGAGGAACAATAACAGAAGTCTGAAATGCTTGGGCCTGACGATTCTGGGGACGGATACGACATTTTTTGATAATATGACCTGTCTTCTTGCAATAAGAACAATATTTCTTAGGATAGTTAGCAGCAATATGCCCATATGCCTTGCAGCAGAAACATTGCAAATTTTTAGAAGTCATAGGTGATCCTCGTCCTTGGGCAACATAAGCAACAGGTGTCGTGCCTGAACTGCCATGAGATTGCTCCAAAATAGCTTGAGTACTAAGACGTTGTTCTTCACGAAGTAACTCACCAAAACAAATATCAAGAGAAGGAACTGGAGATCGGTTCAGCAGAGAGGAGCGAACAGATTCATATTCCGGACGTAATTTCATAAGAAATTGATCACGTCGACTAGTCTCGTGAAGAGTCTGGATAGTCGAAAGAGCACCAGCATGAACATCTGCTGTAACCAAATCAGTATATTCGTACCAAAGAGTCAGAAAGGCCGAGTAATAGTCTTGGATGGAAAGACTACCATGTTGAAACATAGCAATTGCATGTTCCAACTGAAAGCGACGAGCATCATTAGCTTGATGATAAACCTTCTTCAAGTAATTCCACATGGATTGAGCGGAGTGATGAGGCCGCAAGTTGGTAACAATATGTGGCCCCACTGAACCAAGAAGCCAAGACATAATTCGAGCATCAAGTATAGCCCATGAGGGAGAAGCTCCGAGATCTTTGGATTTGTCAGTAGAGGATGATGGAGCAACATCCGTGCCATCAATATGACCTCAAAGATCTTTTCCTTTGAGGAAAAGTTCAAACTGAAAAGTCCAAGTAGAGTAGTTTGTGCCCGTAAACTTAACACACACAGGTGCAGAGTCCATCACAAAATAAGAAATTCGGACACAAGGCAAATCAAAGAGATACTAATAGATACCTACTGAGAAGTGCTGAAAGTACCACAAATAAAATGGCTTAGAAATTACCACAGACAAGTGCCGAAACTGCCGAGAGAGGAAAAAAAAAAAAAACACGTCGGGCTCGATAGAAAACGAAGGCACAGAGTGCCGATATGCCCACCAGAAGGATGGGACTGTCGAGAAACTCTGTAGACCAGAGACAGATGCGTCGAGAGGCTCACCAGAAGGGAACTCCTGCCGAGACCTGAACAAAAGGTGCCGAAAAACTCCAACCTGGAACAGACGGCGCCGATAACTCCAACCCAGAAAAATTATGCCGAAAAACAAGAGAACTTTCACACGAAATAGCAAGGAGATCACGTTGGGTCACCGAGAATAATCCAGAAGACGCCGACACACGAAACCGAGAGGAGAAAAAAATAATGCACGCGGGCGACAACCAAACCGAGAGAAAAAAACATCAACCGGCTCTTGATACCATGTCAAAATAAGTCAGAATATGTTTGAATAGCCGAATCAATTGGCCTTTGAGTGATCTGTATATTATATATGACCTTTACAAGAGAGCTATACATGGAAAGGAAATAACTGTCGAGTGATTCTAGCAGTCTAGCTTTATATGGAAACTATATATTCTGTCAATATGCTAACTATACAAGCCTACGTAAATTAAGTAAAGGTGAAATAAGGAAAGAAGAATAGAAGGAAAGAAGATTGATTATGGACAGTAAAGCTGTCCATTGACACCATGACCTTCCTAAATTTTCCTCTCCAAAAAATAAACGTGAAATATATGCAAATTGATTTTCAATTACTCCTTTGTTCTCCAAATTGATGGAAGTTTCTAAAAATGAAACCCTTTATCCATTTAACTTCCTATATTACTCTTAAAACCTGATTGATACTACTATTTGAGTCTATTGGCTCATCAATTTAAATCAACATAAAGGTGCTTTGAATTTATGGTATGTATGGGCATGGTTTTTATGTGCATATATGGAATGAGTTATGCAGCATGCTTTTGTCAGAATATTGCCCTTGTGTTATCATTCATGTTCTCAGCATTTTTTCTCTGCTAACATTTCTTGTTATTGGTAAGAGAGTAGTTATTCTCTTCCTGGCATCGTGATTAATCTTTTATATGTTGATATAGGTTAGATACTTTTGTGTTTATATATAGTCACGCTTATTATTTTCTAAAGTAAATTTTATTTGTTTTTGAGCCCCTTGTTTTGTACTTTTAACAGAATTATGGATTTATTGACAAAGAACAATGCATTCAACTGTTTGAGGAACTGAACAAATACAGGTATTAAATGAGCACAATCTTTAACTTGCTTAACATAATTTTAATAAGTATAACCCAAGAGGATACAATAGTCAATTGTATGCTGTAGTATGTCTAGTGGAACAGTTAAAAATGGACACAAGTTTGAACAAATCAATTTCCCTCTTCTTTGTGTTCTCTCAAAATCTAACCTTTGCAAAGTGGTATTAGAGAGTTTACTAGATTGTTAATACCTGATTTTACTGTGATTTTTTGCTTCTGTTTGTGTGTATATATTAACAAAAAAATAGAAAAAGAGTAGCCTTCCAGATAGTGATGGTTGTTTGACTGCACTAATGCCATTGGTTGTTAGTTGGTAGGGGTTGGTTGTCGTTGTCGGCACTTTCTGCAGTGGTAAGTGGTGCGGTGGTGCCAACCATGGGTGAGGCCGGAACTGATTTTTCCCGCATTACATTGGGTTTAATGTCGTTTCCTGTTTTTTCCGGCATTGTGTCTGGTACCAGCTGCTGAAGTTGAGCTCATCATTGTCTTTTGTGCCATCTGGTGACTTTCCCGTTGTGGAAGGCTGCTAGTCAGGCCATTTGTCACTGGCAATGCTTAAGCTAAGGGAGCAAGCGTTGTTTGGCAATGAGAATAAGGTAACCCACTTATTCTTGTTTAAGACCTATCAAATCCGGTTTGCAAGCCGGATCCGGTACAAGGCTGATTTGTACTAGTACTCGACATGTACCGGTTTAGATCTTATACTAGTTGGTTCATACTGGTTTGGAGCTGATAACTACCGATATTCAGCTATTTTCGTCGATATTTACCAATAATCAACCGGTACAGGCTGAAACCTGGTTATTTAGGCCTGTTTCATGTGTTTTTCACATAACTTCAACTCGGATTTATACTTTTCAGATCGGGCTCAAGTTGGTTTCTTCGATTTTCATCCAATTGCATATTGTGTAATGGTTTGCTACCTTTGGGTTAGATTGTGTGGTATTTTCAGCTCTCATGTCTATTAAATTTGTGTCGTTGTCTTTTACATCAAGCTTTAATGTGCCGATGATCTCTTTAAAGTTAAATGGAAAGAACTATGTGCTTTGGGCGAAATCTATTGAAGTGTTTTTGCAGGGCAAAGGGTTCGTTGATACAAAACTTGATTCAAGTAGTCCTACATATGCTCAATGGTAACTATCTTGACGAGTTGTTAGACTTTTACTTGTATTTTGTTTTCAAAATTTTTTTCAATGGAAGGACCTACCTTGAACCCAGTTACTTTCATTGTGACCTCCCTATTTCTGTTGCGAATCAATTTCTTTCTTAGTCACTTGGCGGAGCATACCTTTGGTGCCTAAATGTGACTTCATTCATTGGGTTAGTTTTCTCTCACTGATAGGAAGTATACGAGTAAATTTCAGTGCTTGACGCTTTGATTTGGTTTAAACCTACTCCTTTATATATGCTCAACTTATCCACAGATTCCACCTCATGGGCTTGACTTAGTGTATGGATTTCTGGGTTCTTGAATCATTCCAAACATAAGCGATGGGTCAACCGTGGATAGCGCAATTAAAAATGTGAAGGTATTAATAATTAGGATCTGGGTATTGTAGGATATGTCTTTGTGGAATTGGAGATATTGGGCTGCACGGGCACCTTAGGACTTTAGATGTGATGTGCTATTTATGGAACTAGTTATGGTCATAAAGGAAGAACCTATGGAAGTAGAGGTAGAGATTATTGATTCCACAAGTCCTTGGAGATTACCGATAGTCATGTTGAGCAAATTTTAAGGACGAATTTTTATAAGGGTGGATGAATGTAATAACCCGGCCCACTAGAAGCTTGGACCCAAGATCCTAAGCCAGCCAGCTCGACTTCAAAAATAATAAAGGAAACCCAAAACAGTGTGTTCGATGGCCTAAGCCCTTAACCCCTTGTTTTTCTTCTTCCCCCCCAAACCCTGACACTCCCTCTTTGCCCATAGTCTGGTAAGTCTCCATCCACGTCTCCGTTCGTTTACTTTGTCTTTGTGCCTCTATCTCTCTCTCTCTAACCCCCTCTGTTTTGTTCTCTCTGCCACACTAATGTTGCTCTGTCGCTTGCTGCCATCTTGTTAGGGACCCCGGTCTTGTCTCTAAACACTAAGTCCGCAAGCTTGCCTTGGTGAAGGTGGTGACCGAGTAGCACTTTGCCAACTTGCTTGGCCTTGCATGTATGGTGGTAATGGTGAGTTCCTAGATTGATGAATGTATGATGTTTAGTGATGGATGTGATTATGATGAGTTTGGGTGATCTAAGTGATGGTTTTGGTGTGTTTGGTGCAATGTGGAATGGCTTGAAGGTTGCCCTTGATGTTGGGATAACTTGGATGATGATTAGGGTTGGTATGGTGAAGATATGCTAAGGTTTGGATTGTGGTTAAGGGGAATTTCGAGATTGGAAGAGTTGGATTAGGGTTGGAGTGTAGGATGAGTTGCTAGGGTTTGGAAGAGATGTGGATGAGTGGGATTAGGGTTTGGTGGCTAGGGTTGGATGATGGAAGAAAGGTTAGGGTTTGGAAGATGGTGATGGGCGGCTAGGGTTGGCCGAACCTGGGAGGTTGAGAGATTTTAGGAAAGTTTTCTAAAATCTTGGGATTTGATTTTGGATAGTGTGGTGGCCGGCTATGTGGTGTGATTTGGTCAACTAGAGCTTCCAAGTTATGGAAACACTAGTATGGAAAGATTGGTGGGCGGCTAGGTCAAATTCAAATAAGGCAAGAGTGGCCAAATTTGAATTTGAATGAAAAATAGATATGGGGTGATTAGGGTTCCTAAAGTTTAGGAATTGGTTAAGGTAAGATGAGATAGTCTTTGATTGACTTGAGTAATTTTAGGGAATGAGAGATTTGTGGGATTGGATATGTAAGATAAGTTTTGGATATGGCAAGAGGTTGAAAGTCTTTGGATGACTTAAGTGATGGAGTGATTTTAGGGATGGAGTGATTCTAGGAAAGTTCCTAGAATTAAGGGATTGGTTAAGGTAAGATATGGAAGGTCTTTGGTGGTTTGAGTGATTCTAGGGATGTTCCTAGAATTAAGGGATTGGAAAGTGAAGATAGGATAAGGAAGATATGATTTGGAGATGGGTAGGTGGCTAGGGTTTGATCCTAAATGGTAAGATGCATGGGAGTTGTTGGGAATTGGATGTTTGACTAGGGCAATGGGTGTATTTTGAATTTTGGAGGGATTTAAAGATAAGATAAGAATTCCCAAGTGGTAGGAATCACCTTGTGGGAGTCTAGGGTTTAGTTGGATGAAGGGTGGCTAGGGTTAGGATTCATAAAGTTTAGGAGATCCTTATGAAGGTTAGGCTAGGGTTTCTAAATGAGGCAAGATTTGTATATGGCAAGATGGAGGCTTAGTTGATTCAGTTAGGGTTAATGGATATGATGGAGGCTAGGTCAAGTGATTTTTAAGGCAAGATATGTGTATGGAATGTATATGGCAATAGGTGAAATGATGGAATGTATACGGCAATGGTGAATTTCGGCCAAGGGCTAATGTGGGCGAGGGAAGGCTAATTTAAGTAAGTGGAGCTTATGGGAAATATGGCCTTGGAAAGATGGAGGTTTAGGATGTGTGTGGTATGTGAGAAAACGCAAGGAAAATATATGAACGATGGATGAATAGACTCAGCAAAAAAATATGAAGACTCTCTTTATGGTTTATATGGATATTTCAAGAAATCAAATAATACTAAGACTAAGGCTTAGGATGTCTTTGATATGCAAGAAATAATATATAAACAAGATGGAAAATATAAGAACAATATATTTTTAGATTTTGAATATAGAATGGAAAACATAAACAAGAGATTGACAAATTGAATGGAACAAAAGCAATACTCAAAAGATTGATAGATAATTCACCATCGATGCACGAATTGCATGATGATGAATAAGATAGATTGAATCACACTTATTCACGAATTTCAACGTGATGATCCTCTAATAGGGATTCATGAATTTCACCCAAGTAGCCCAAGTGCTAAGCACCGAAAAGTGATCTCAAGAACAATAATCCACCCACTTAGGGATTTACCAAATTGTCAAAGGATGTAAAATGAAATGTCTAAGGATCTTATTTGTAGAGATTACAAAGTGGAAACCCCTAATAGGTCTATTGAAATATAATTAATTAAAATAAATAAAGATAAATAAATGATATGGTCTTGTATGGCCAATGTGGCCCGTGATATGTCTTGGCCCTTAGTTGGCCTTGGCTAGCCTTGATCCTGAAAGTGGCCCGATCTTTGTTGTCCATGCATGCTTAGGACCTTGTTTTAGGGCGGTTTTTTATGGAGTCCCAATACATCTGCTGGGCCAACCGTTGAGTTTAGTGGAAGCACCACACCACGTCCAACCGCTCCACCGTGGTAAGCGTTTTTCTAATATCTCTTGCTATCGGGTATATGACAGTCCATCTATGCTAACTTGGGTTGTTAAATTCTCCAGATAGTTTTAGAAATTTTGTGGATTAAGATTGTGTTTGTGAAATTTGGTTTAATCGGGTTGGTTGAGTGGAGGTTGGTTTGAGATATCATGGACATAGGAGGAAGTGATTTGTGACCTTGAATTGGTAGTCAAATATGTTTGGGTGTGAATGTGAATTGTGATGGTGGGTTTGTATGGAGTTTAGACGAAATTAAGGAGGTTTGGTTGACTATTTGGTGGAGTTGTATTCTTGGGACACATTGTACTTAGGCAACTATAAACCTAAGGCACTGAGTGGACTAGATGTTGAATGGGTCGTCTATGGGCTTAAGAGTTGGTTCTCGTTGAGCAGTAGTCCGAACTATAGAATTATGCTATTTATGTTGGTTTAATGATGTTATGAGTTATCAATATACTAGTGATGATTTTTGGTCTTGGTTGTGACATTGCTACTGTTCGGTTTTGAAGCCTTAGATAGTACACAATAAAAGTTAGGTAAACGGTGCTCCTATACTTGACTTTGCAAAAAACTGATTGAGGTTGATTTTGTGAGAAACTTGCATATTTTATTATGAAAAACAACCTCGGTCATTTTCTACACTATTCGTTGTATCTAAACAAAAAAATGACATATTTCTATCTTGATTGGTGTAGAGATGAGCATTTCTGGTACTCTGTTCTCAACTGCATAAAAAGTGAATATGATGTCTCAAATCTTTATATGATTATATGATATTTATTTGCTTAGTACTCTATTATGAGATGTATTGCATCTGAAGTCCTCTGACATGACATTCTGTTTTTGTTTTTGTTATGACTTGACCATGGGTGTAAAACTGTGCCCTTCATTATTATGTTGGTACCAGCAACTTTGTTTCGAAGTCCCTCTTTGGATACTTAGGATATCTCAGTATATCTATGAATAATAGTGAAATAGTTTGGGTTAACATGTTTTATTGGGTTTTGGGTAATGAGAGAAAAAGTTGAGTAAAAATATTTTACAAGTTCAAAAAATGTTTGAATATAATTTTTTGCTAGTCTTTTTGTTTTGAAAATTGAAAAAGTTGTATTCTTTTTTGTGTTTTGTTTGGGAGTTTGGGAAAATTTTAATGATTAGATGAAAAAGTTGAAAATTTGACATTGAAAAGTGTTTTGTGTTTGAGTGATGTTTGAGAAAGAAATATCTGTGAATATCTGAAAATACTTGAGAATAGTTGTGTTGCCAAACAGACCCTAATTGCCCCACTTTGAAAATAAGGTGGTTTTCTGCATGGGTCTTTCCAGTGTGCAAACTTAGCGCGCCAAGTTTAAAAAGGGGAGATTTCACTTTTGTTTATGCCCGAATTAGTATTCGGGGTTAGCACAACTCTACCACGGGGGTAAACATGACCTTTATTCTATTATGATCACGTTTCAGTTATACTTATGCCAATGTCTTTTGTCTATAATATTATTGTAAATAAATGTTTTTGAAATACTGCTTTGCTATTTTTGAGACTGTTTTGTTTTGCATTCTGTAATTGGCCCATGTTTACACACTAGAATAGGCTCACTCCTTATTGAGTCGTGGACTCACCCATTGATCTCCACTATTTTTTTTTTCAAATGACTTTGATAGTTGTGATAGTTGGAATAGATGGTATGTGACAGAATTATAAAAGAAATGTGAGATAAGTGCTAGGTGGCATTAGTGGATTTGTGACATTTTAGAGAATATATAGTAGTGTCAAGTTTGCTTTCTTTGGAAGGATTTTGGAGGTATTTTATTTTGGAGGATTATTGTATCTAAGTTTTATATTTTGTAGATTTCAGGTTAAAAGGTTTCAGCCCGGGAACGGGGCGTGACACTAGTAGACTATATTATCTCGATTTCAAGCCTTCACCCACTCGAGCTCTCACCTCCTCCTCATCATCAGCTTTGAATGACATTGTCGTGTTGGCCATCCTTCCCTTTTTGTTTTGAAATGTCAGATTAGGAATCTTGGAAATGCATCTTCTTTTAATTGTGAAGCATATCAAGTTGGCAAACATCGTAATGTGTCTTTTGTATCTCAACATGATAATTGTGCCTCGAGTCCTTTTGAATTGATTCACTTTGATGTATGGGGACCAGTCAATATTGAGTCAAACAAATTTCATTATTTTCACATTTGTGAATGATTATTCTTGTATGACATGATTGTTTTTATGGAGGCACGATATGAACTTCTTTTCATATTGAAAATCTTTCGAGAATAAATTAAACCCAATTTGGACACAAAATTTGAGTTTTGTGTTTTGACAATGCCAGAGTATATCCATCTAGAGCCCTTGCTACTTAGGAAATAAAGGAATTTTTCATCAAACCTCAGGTTTTTATACCCCAATAGAGTGGTGTGCTGAACGCAAAAATCGTCATTTGTTAGATGTAACCCAAGCACTTTTACTTCACATATGTTTTTCCTAAACTTGTTTGGAGTGATGGAGTCCTTACTGCTTGTCTGCGATAACACCTCTTCTTATTCTATTTTTTTCCCTACATCTCATGCATTTCCTCTTCCTCCTAAGATCTTTGGGTGTGTTTTTTAAGTTCATAACCTTGGCCTAAGTTTTGAAAACCTTGATCAATGCGCTACCAAATGCGTCTTTGTTGGTTTTTCTAGAACTCAAAAGGATATCGCTGCTATAGTCATATTCTTTGATGCTATTTCACTAGTGTCGATGTCACATTATTTTAGTCCATACTCTATTTGTTGGACACATCTTCGATTGGTGAGTGTGATCTTGTATCGTCATCCTCCCCATGTCTTTTGTTACCGACTCTTATGCTTCCATTATTACCCTCACCCACGCTTACCCACTTATCATTGATACCTTAGACAGTTCCTTACAGGTTTGTTCTTATCGCTCGAGACTACTGGCTCCCATGCCTCCACCAACCTCGTCTCATCTTCAAATCCTTAGGGGATGCTTGGAGAATGAGATGAGATGAAAATTTTGTGAATAATAGTGCAATGGTTTGAGTTAAGATTTTATTGGGTTTTGGGAAAAGAGAGAAAAAGTTGAATAAAAAATATTATAAATTTAAAATATTGTTAGAATATTATTTTTGTTTTGGGGTTTGAAAACGTTGAATTGTTTTTTGTGTTTTGTTTGGAAGTTTGGAAAAGGTGTAATGATTAGGCAATGATTAGATGAAAAAGTTGAAGATTTAAAATTAAAAAATGTTTGTATTTGAATGATGTTTGTGAAGAAAATTATAAGAAATTATGAGATGAGATGAGTTGAGTTGAGATGGGTTATGTTTTCCAAACAACCCCTTAGTTATAGTATCAGATTCTCACTTTGTTGCTCTTATAAAAGGTACTTGTTCTTTTGTTACTCAATACCCAATTACTAGTTTGTTTATTGTCAAATTTCAAAAGTTTTACTTCTCAAATTTCAAAGCTATTTATTCCTATAGCAGTCTAGGATGCTTTAACTTCGGGGTGGAGGACAACTATGAAGAATGAAAGGGATGCCACTATAATGGGACATGGGATATTGTTCCACTACCATCTAATAAACAAGTTGTTGACTGTAAATTGGCTTATAGAGTCAAGTTCCATCCTGGTGGTTCTGTAGAATGTTTGAAAGCACACGCTTGGTCGCTAAGGGTTATAGTTAAACTTACGACATTTATTATGAGGAGACCTTCTCTCCGGTTGCCAAAATACCTTTTGTTTGAATATTGATATTTCTTGCTGCTAACCTAGACTGGCCCTTATTCCACTTGGATGTTAAAAATGCATTTTTACATGGAGACTTGCATGAGGAAGTATGGGAGTCAGTACAAGACCAGACAAGTTACTCCCTCACCTTGTAGCGGCGGCATTTATCTTTTAAGTTAAGTAATTTCCTAAGACGGCTCCTCTTTTTCTATGATAATCCAAGCAGCAGTTCCAAAAGGAATTGCAACTTTATTTTGCAGAGGAACAGAGCCTATGACTTCATTAATGAATCAAACAAAAGGAAAATGAGGAAAGCAATCGATGAAAATGTGGTGCCAGCTAGTGAGAGTGAGCGGATGATCACTACATGGCTTTCCCACTTTTTTTTGTTGCTAAGGCTATCTGCTAACACTCTAAATGATTCCTGAGACGAGTTTTCTTTGGCCATAGAGAACAGCCTACATCCGAACTCAAAGGCATTCGAGCTGCGTCTAAACTAAATTAAGGGTAAGGGCCCGTACTCCCTCTTCTGTAAATATGCTATCCCTTACGGTTGTGGTATGGGGGAAGGAAGTGAGATCTACCGATTGATTTGATATTAGATGAGCGGCTGTACTATGATTGTTTGGGAGACATCCATGTGCTACACGCAAGACATCCATGTGCTACACGCAACGAAACTCCTGCCAAGAGGCCAAGGTTGCTTGCTAACTCTCAGCCACTTGTTAGAAGGAAGTGCAGCTTAATTGTAGAAGGAATCTACGGGAAGGAAAAAATTAGGTAAATAAAAATATTAGATTTCCCTTACATGGAGCAACCACGGTGGTTCAGGGCTAAAATCGAGGTGCTGTATGCAAGTTAATAAAGATAAGACATGGTTTGAAGCAATCTCCTTGAGCATGGTTTGGAAAGTTTTTTGATGCTGTATTGGCATTTAGTCTTCATAGATGTCAGACATACAACTAATGTAGGTTTTATTTTGTTGGTAGTATATGTGGACGGCATTGTAATTACTGGGAGTGACTCAGTTGGGATTAGTAGGATGAAGCAGTTTTTGCATGATTAGTTTCACACAAAAGATTTGGAAAACTTATATATTTTCTTGGGATTGAAGTTGACAGGTCTAAAAAGGGTAATTGTCTATCCAACGTATTGGAAGAAATTGGTTTGTTGGGTGCACGACCTATTGACACACTTTTATGGATCTGAATCGTAAACTCTTGAACGATGAAAGAGAGTTGTTTGAAGATCTAGGTAGGTATCGACAACATGTTGCGAAATTGAATTATCTTACTATCACTAGACTTGTCATCTCTTATGCAATGAGTGTAGTGAGTTAATTTCTAGAAACACCTAGGGTCTCACATTGGGATGCTATAATCCATATTCTTTGTAATCTTAAGTGAGCTCCTGGCCTTGGATTGTTATATAGGTCACTTGGACACCTTAAAGTTGAAGCTTTTTCAGATGCTGATTGGGCAAGGTCACCTTCAAATAAAAGATCTACTACCGGATGCTGTACCTTTGTGGGAGGTAACTTGGTTACATGGAAGATTAAGAAACAAACAAAAGTAACTCGTTCTAGTGCTGAAGCTGAATACATGGTAATGGCTCACACTTCTAGTGAGTTGACATGGTTGCAACACTTCTTTCAAGAGATTGGTGCTGAAGCTTCTGTCTTTAGTTATTCTGTGATGATGAAGCTGCAGTGCATATTGCTTCTAATCCTATGTTTTGTGAGAGGACTAAGCAAATAGAGATTAATTGACACTTCATTTGAGATAAGATATTGAGTGGTGATATTTCTACACCTTTTGTTAAGTCCGCTGATCAACTTGTATAATTTGTTAATACTTATCTGTTCCAGGCTGGGTTTATATGACAAGTATGCCCCAACTTGTGAGGGAGTGTTAGAGGGCATGATTGTCAATTATATGTTTTAGTATATATAAACAGCAAGAAATGGACACATGTTTGAACAAATCAGTTTCCCTCTTCTTTGTGTTCTCTCAAAATCTAACCTTTGAAACACTGTCAAATTACTTTTCCCTTATTGTGCATGGTGACGTTTTTATTTGTTTATTGGAAATTACACATAACTAGCTAAACTATAATTTTGACAATCACCCTCCAAAATACTAATTCTGACAATCACTCCCCTAAACTATCAATTTTGACAATCACCAAAAAAATTGTAATTGTACTCCCTTTTCCTTCAGAAAGTCAAAATACAACTTTTATTTTTAAAAAAGACAGATTCCTATAAAATTAAAAAAGAAAATTAAAAAAGTGACCCACAAGAGAAAAAATAAAATTTCCAATTTTTTATTTATTAGGGTATTTTCATCAACTTTTTATCATAGGGTAAATTGCAATTTTTTGTAGTTTGGGCCGTGATTTCTGAAATTGATAGTTTAGAGGGGGTAATTGTGAATTACGTGGTAGTTTGAGGGGGTTATGAACTTATGTGTCTTTTCACCCCTTTTCCTATTTTAAAAAATCCTGCTGGTGAATAGAACGATGAGAATGGAAGGCTCCTGTGAGAATGAAGGCTTTTTTGTCCTTTTTATGAATTTATTTCTGGGACCAAGCAAGATTGCCTTCTCTCTTAACTCCAAAGGGGTTTCAGGAAGCAATGGCAACCTCAAAGAATAGCTTTCTCTGTGGCAAGTAATGTAATACAGTTGTTTGGTTTTAGCTTTCTTAAGTATTGTCACATCCCTGTTTCCAATAAGTAAATAATGCAATACAGTAGTAGATTATGCTTCTTAAAACGGGAGACCTTGTCATGGAGTCTTTTTCAGTGTTTTTTTTTTTTCAAAAAGAAAATAAATACTTGAATTCATACACTAGTAGTTTTTAGTAACTTGCTTATTCAAGAAGTCAGAAAGTGCTGAGTAGTTGTTAGTGGAGGTTTTACTTTTTCTTTTTCTGAACTTTCGAAACGATTTGAAATTCTTGCACAATTTTGCTTTCCTAACTACACCTACTCATCTACTTCTGATTTCTCTGAAATATGAAATTTCAATTTAAATCCTTTCGTATTGTCAATGATCACTGTCATCATTACCCTGTGTTACTTTCATATTGCTGCCTTTTGAATTAAATATGCCCAAGGAAACTTTCAGGCAGCATCTTAGTTGCTTTCTTAGTTGTTGTTGTTGCTGGAAGCCTTCTTTTTAAACCATTTAGATTGTAAAGGAGATTTATATTTTCACCATTCATTAAATCTTCTTTTCTCTCTTTTTATTCTGCTACATGAAGTTTGGACATAAAAATGGCGCTGACAGGGGGAGAGGCCACATTAGATTGAGAAATGGTTTAGGAGGCAGCCTAAAGGCAGAAATGTCACAACCACGTGCTTTTTCTATTTGGTGATGACGTCCTGATTGTTAGAATGGAGTCTACAGAAACTTCAGTGAACCACCCATCATTTTAATTGTCTTGTCAATACTGGATGTAGGTCTTGGAAAGAAACAATTAATGTGTTTTTTTTATGTTGATTTGGCTCTTTCCACAAGATATCAGAAAATGTATGTTCTTATATTAATTATAGCTTGTGATATATATTTGCCAAGGTTGAAGGATTTCTTATGCATATTTCACGTAGGACTTTGCCAAAAATATCGAAGGAAGAATTTGAGTTGATATTTGATGAGCTTGATGATAGTCGCGACTTCAAGGTATACTGATTTGCTTAAGCTCTTGGTTAGAATAAATTCTGGTAACCTACGTACATATATACATGCATGCATGCATGAATATTTGCTTTTTAATTATGAACTTAAAACTAATCTTTGCCATCAGTCTGAAACATCAGTCAGTGGTTTATAAATTGTTATCCTATCATTATGATTCTAAATTATGATGATTTTAACCTTAGGGAGAGCACAATTGCCCTGGGACCATTTCCCACAAAACAAATGTCACCACTACGAATCTGTTACCCTCTTCCCCTTGCAGCCACAATGCCATTTCATTCGGAAAAAAAAAAACACCAACAAGAAGAAGTTGTCATGTATTTTTTGTCCTAGATATGCCTACTTACAATTACATACAGCATTTGCAGAGGCACAAGCATTCAATATTAGTTTCTGGGTTTGGTGCAAAAACAATTCCTGGATTTTGCATGATTTTCTTGTTTCTCAGTTCCAATTTTATCATTTCACTTCTTGTGTTTGTGATCTTTTCAATAAAAACTCTTCGCCAAATTTCCGTTTAATAATCTAATAGAAATTTGACGTGACATCACTAGCCCAAAATTTTCTATTTATTGGTTGCTTCTTGTATTTCAAAATAATAATCTTTGCGCCATTTTTAGCATGATAATTTATGTGCCTCCATTTGTAGGAATTCACATGAATTTCCTCTAATGATCACCCAATAACCTTGTTCCTCTTAATCAGTTTTTTATCTTTTCTTTTTTTTCTTAGTTTTTTTAATCCTCACCTATAGTCATTTTATTAAATTTTATTGTTTCCTTGATTGCAATGGCATAACTCCCATACCTTTTTACTAATACAAAAGACCATTCGGTTCTTATTTTAAAAAGACCATTTAGTTTCTACTTCTCAAAATAACTGACTATAAATTTAAATAATTTAGAGCTCGTTTGATTTGTGAGTTGTGACACGGTTCAGTTGAGAGAAACTCAAGGAAACCGTATGGGCAGATATGTTCCTAAAAACAAACACTCAGGCTGGTTTGGTTACACAAAACCAAACTATCTCATTTTATCTTATCTTATATAATCATTACAATTTTTCCGAACTCCCACACAAAATATAATAAACAATTTAACTTTTTCAAATCCCAAAACAAAAATAATATCAAAAAAATAATATTGTAATAATATTTTATTCAACTTTTAACAAAAAATCTTATCTCATCTCATCTGACCTGCGTAACCTAACGAGACCTTAAAGGTCAGAAACACTTCTCCTTCTTTCATTGAGCCACCTCAGCAATTTTCTAAATATCTTAGTTTTTTTCCTATTTCACTGGTTCCTTAATTTTATTACTTTCTCAATTACAACACTAACCTTTCCCTTCACCCATTGTGATCATTCAGTTATAAATCTCTTATACTCTCCCTACTATTTAAATTATCATTTACTGCATATAAAACCTTTTCACTTTCAATTTCTAAGGAACAGTTCGATTTCATTTCCCAAAAGACCCTTTGGGGTCCACTTCTATTGTAATTACTACACAAAAATATGAACTTTTTAATGTTTCTTTCTCTTTTCACATTAGCCTTGCTGTAATGAAGCCACCTCACATCATCCTTCCATGTGCGTTATTATTAAAAATAAATAAATAATACATGCAATTAAGTTAAATTTAAAGAAAAATAATGCATCTAATTAAATCAATAATTTTGATTTAAAACTAAATTTCTAAATGGAAAATAATAGATTTATCCAGTTACTAATTTTTATTGAAAATTATGAATCTTTTAGTTTCCAAAATGCGTCTGTTAAATTGAAAAATGAATATGAGAAAGAGTACAGAGATGTGACTAACTTCATCAGCTAATGATATTGCTGGAGAAAGGGGTTCACAAAGATGGGTTCCTCAACTACCTTTTTTAATTGCTTTTGCAGTGGAGGGTATAAAATGAATCTAAAACATTTATACATCTTTAAAACATTCTAAACATGTATGAATATTTTGAAATAAATATATTTTAATTTTTTATTATTATTATTTTTGATATCTTATATTATTACCGCGTGTCATGGGGAATATAGCTGGAAAAAAGTCAAGTTGCATTTGCACAGTCTCTGTGGTTCCTTCTCATATAGAAAAGCTTATATGGTAAACATGATTATTTGTGATGCAACTTGATGGTTAGAGAGAAAGGTGACAATCTTGATTTTTCTTTTCATGTTTTTTTTATTTTTTATTTTTTCACTTGGAATGGATATTGTAGATGAATTTTTTGTGCGGTTACTACCATTCATTATATATATATTTCTGACTTTTCTGCCGGATGTCCTCTTTTTCACCTCTAGATCAACTTGGACGAGTTTGCTGACCTTTGCAATGCCATTCCCCTAAAATTCCAGAAGGAGGAGTCTGTAAGTCCACATTGTCAGGATCTGAATTATTAGGAAGCTCCTTTTTTTCTAGTGATGAAGAGCTTTATTCTGCAGTTTTGATACTGAGTTTTGGTTGCAGCCATCCTGCTTCGAAATATGTCCATCATTCTACCATTCACACTTCTCTGAAAAGTTTAAAGGCTTTGTACGGAGTCCCATGTTTGGATATGTTATATCCTTCATTCTGGTACTGAATCTGTTTGCCGTTATTGTTGAAACAACGGTACGACTTCTATTAAATGAACTTCATGTTTTACATTTGTGATTTTGATCACCTTATAAAGTTGATTAAGTAAGGTTTGTTTTGACTTTTTTTTTTTTTTTTTTTTAATAAAAGTTCAGCTTTAATATTCTCGTCTATTAACACTATTTGTATGGTATGGTGCCATAAATCTACTTGCATTTGCTCAATGAGGATGCAATTTCTGGATGCTATTCATTGTTAAAGCTCAGCTATTATGGCATAACTTTTTTCCATCATAACAAAATAAAATGCAATTGGTAATAATTATGTGTCAGGTTTGTCATTTGTAGGGCAGTACAAATTCCTTCCCAACCCAAGCTGACTGGACAAATCAGAATCCGAAACCACTGATTAGGATGTCAGAAGATATTGGTCATTTTTTACTTCTGTCAGATCGAAAGGCTGAAGCGCACACACACAGCCTCGACCCAACCTGAACATATAAAGAAAAAAAATAAAATATACAAAACGCGGAGAAATTTTAAAATAATATGCAAAACAGTGCACATTTGGGGCACAAAGCCCTTTGTTTGCGCCTAGAAAAAAGTTAGCCAGTGGTTTTGGCCTGTTCTGCATTCTGACCCGAATTCCCGGTTGGAAGTCAGTTCAGCTTGGTAGTTCCTACTCTGCAGGCCAGCTTCCGTTTGGGATTTTTTCTCCCAACTTCCATCAATTGGGTTGTAGAAACACCCCTAGCCATTGTTTCATGATTGGATTTTTCCCTGTTCCCTGCCTTCAATCCATGACTGGTGGGCCTCGTTAAAGTGTTATAAAATCAGAGAATGAAATAGTCTAGTCCAGTTCAGAACATATCAACAGCAGCAGCTTACAGGATCTATAGCAGCACAATTCGACAGAGAAAAATGATTAATTTGTGGAGACAGATGCAACCATTGATCTCATTATGGATATGGGATGTTGGACATGTCAACTTACAAAATCTAGTCCTGGGGACGTGTATATACATTGTATTTGTGAATTGATTAATATGAACATGAATATATAATTTACGGATTTATATATTTGCAGTATAACGATGGGTGATTAGAAATATCGTCATAAAAATAATGTGTAATTTTCTTTGCTTAAATGCATTGCATCTAAAGGTTCTTCAATTTATAGGATAGTTGGTGAATCTTTGTGTCCAAACAAGTGTTAAACATGACTTGGAATGAACATCGCATCTTCAAGCAATGAAATCGCAACTTTTCCACATAACTGTCTCATAAATTGTATTGTGCCATCATTTTTGGCTAGGCTGTGACAAGTTCATGGCTTGAGTTACCCACAATTACAGTGCTAGCTCACTCTCTTTCCCCTTTTTTTTACAAAGGATGCAGTAGGGTTTGATATTCCAAAAGACATGCCGCATGAATAAACCACAGACCACACCACAATCAAGCCTTGTGACAAGTTTTCTTTTTCCATGTTAACCTACAAAGAGACCTGTTGAATGCTAATTGCACATCCAATGTCAAATCTAGTTACCTATGTTAACGTATACAATTTAGGAATAAATATATTATCTGTACAGAATATACTTACCATGTATAGATGCTGAATATTAGGAAGAATTTAGATTTTCCCGTGTATAGCATACTGTCTACTTTCCTTGTATAGATTGGGTTTACGTTGATAATGAGAAGTGGCTGAACGGGATAGCCAGTTTTCCAAAAATGTTCTCTTGGTATTCTTGGTTTCTGAGTGTTTTGACATGGTATCAAGAGCAAGGTTTATAGTTTTGATTTTTTTTTTTCACCTTTCTTGCATTATCGGCGCTGTCTGAGGTTGTGTTCTTGGCTATCGGCACTGTCTGAGTTTTCCTCTGGGGTTTCTTGTGGCTTTTGGCACCATCTAAGTGGATTTTGGAGATTATCGGCACCATCTGAGTGCTTCTTGGAGATTATCAGTGCTGTTTGGGTGCTTCTTGGAGATTATCGGTTCTGTTTGTGTGGCTTTCATGCTTTTTGTGCGACTACTTGGCTTTGTTTTGTGCGAGTTCTTGGCTCTGTGTGATTTAGTTTTTGCTAGATTTCGGTGCCGACTGCAGTTTTCCTGGTTTGCCTTTTTTTTTTGGCACTTTTTGTTAGTTTCTATTGGTTTACGGCACTTCTGGTTGGATATTTTATTTTCGGTTTCATCATGTCATCAGATAAGTTAGACTCGTTCCTATTTGTTTTACTGGCAAAAATTATTCTGCTTCGGAATTTCAATTTCAATTATTTGTCAAAGGGAAAGAATTGTGGGATCATATTGACGGGAGTGCTCCCACACCTAGAGATGTAGAGGCTTTGTCTAAGTGGGAAATCAAGGATGCTCGGGTTATGACTTGGATTCTTAGCTCGGTTGAGCCTCACCTTGTTCTCAATCTAAGACCGTATAAAACAGCCGCTAATATGTTGAATTACCTTAACAAGGTTGACAATCAAGACAACATGGCTCGGCGCTTTCAATTGAGTAGGAGATAGCTCATTTCACACTGGGAAGTCTCTCCATTGAGGAATATTTTTCTGGTTTTCAAAATTTGTGGGTTGACTATTTAGACATTGTTTTTGCTAATGTTCCCGCTGTAGCTCTCTCTGTTGTTCAAGCAGTGCATGAAACAAGTAAGAGAGATCAATTCTTGATGAAGCTCTGTTCTGACTTTGAAATTGCACGTTCTAATCTTATGAATCGTCATCTTGTACCATCTATGGATGCTGAGTGAACTTCTTCGTGAGGAGCAGCTTACAGTAACTCAGGCTGCCATGGAACATCGGGCTAATGTTAGTGCACTTATTACTGTGGCCTATGCAGCACAAAGGAGGAATAAGGGTAGAGACATGCGTGCTGTCCAGTGCTTTAGTTGTAAAACTTTTGGTTATATTGTTCAAAATTGTCCTAAGAAGTTCTGTAACTACTGCAAGAAACAAGGCCATATCATCTCCGCTTGTCCCATTCGCCCTGAAAGGAAGCAGGGTACTACTTATCATGTCTCTACTAGTGCCTCTAGCTCTGTTGCATTGCCTGCTGCCTCGCTGGTTGTTCCTAGTCCTACTCCTTTAGCCTTCGCAACCCGAACACACTCACTCCTGAAATGGTACAACAGATGATCATTTTTACTTTTTCTGCTCTTGGGCTCTCAGTTAATCATAAAGTTTCTTCTAAGCCATGGTATTTTGACTCCGGAGCCTCTAACCATATGACCAATACTATTGTTCCTCTTTTCAATGTCAGAAATTATGATGGCAATCTAAAAATTAACACCCCTAATGGCAGTTCCCTGCCTATTAGCATTGTTGGTGATCTTTCCTCTTCCTTAACTGATATTTTTGTGTCTCCTGACCTCTCTACAAATCTTATTTCTATTGCTCAATTGGTTGATAATAATTGTAATGTCCATTTCTCTCGTTCTGGTTGTATTGTGTAGGATCAAGTGTCAGGGAAGATGAGCGCGAAGGGGCCTAAAGTGGGACGACTTTTTCCTCTCCAAGTTTCTCCTTCCACCATTATCCCTAGTTTTCCTTTACTTTCCTTTGCCTGTAATGTTGTTGGTTCTAGAAATAAGATGTGCATAGATGTCTAGGCCACCCAAACTCTAATGTACTTCTTACTTTGTTTCATTATGGTTTATTGGAAAATAAAGCATGTTCTTCTCTTGATCTTTCTTTTTATTGTACATCATGCAAACTTGGCAAAAGTAAAGTTCTACCTTCTCCTCATCATGCATCTCGTGCCTCACAATATTTTGATATTATTTATAGTGATGTTTGGGGAAGCTCCTGTTGTTTCTCATGCGCATTATAAGTACTTTGTTACTTTCATTGATGACTTTAGTTGCTTTACTTGGGTTTACTTCCTACGGGCTAAGGCCGAAGTTTTTTCAATATGTAAGCGCTTTCTTGCACTTCTTGAGACTAAATTCTCTGCCAGCATCAAGGTTTTGCACTCTGATTCTGGTAGAGAATACATGTTTAATGAGTTTCAAGACTTTCTTCACAGCAAAGGGATCATCTCTCAGTGTTCTTGTGCTTTGACACCGCAACAAAGTAGTGTTGCTGAGAGGAAAAATCATCACCTTCTTGATGTGGTAAGAACCCTTTTACTTGAATCATCCATTCCTCCTCGTTTTTAGTGTGAAGTGCTTTCTATTGTGGTTCATTTGATCAATCGCTTATCCTCTCCTACGTTACATCATGTTTCTCCTTTTTTAAAGTTGTTTGGCCATTCTCCTTCATATTTTGATCTTCGGGCATTTGGTTGTGTTTGTTATGTGCATCTCCCTGCTCATGAACGACATAAATTTACTGCTCAATCTGTTAAGTGTGTTTTTCTTGGTTATGCTATACCTCAAAAGGGTTATGTTTGTTATGATCCCAATACTCGTCGTATACGGGGTTTCTAGGAATGTGGTTTTCTTTGAAAATCAATATTTCTTTCCCTCTCATGTTGAGTTGCCATCTTCATCTTTATCTCTTATGTCTAGCTTATCTGATTCTCTAATGATTGTGGAAAGGTTTAAACCTAGTTTTGTGTATGAATGACATTGTCGTCATGAGTCTCGTTCCACTTCATCTGTGCCCCCTCCTGATCTCGACCTGGTGCCTAATCCTGCTCTGTTTCCACCACACTTCACCGGTCCACTCGTCCTTCTCAACCCTCTGATTGGCATGGTTTCTCATTCCCTGTCTCTCTCGTAGCTACTTTATCCTCTATTTCCATTCCTTCTTCCTAGAAATAGGCTATGGAACATGAGTGTTGGCTAACTGTAATGCAAGCGGAACTTCAAGCACTTGAGGAGAATCATACTTGGGATATTGTTTCTTGTCCTCCCACAGTCAAACCTATTGGGAGTAAATGGGTCTTCTCTGTAAGGTTTTGTTCTGATGGGTCTTTGGACCGATACAAAGCTCACCTTGTAGCTTTGGGTAACAAACAGGAATATGGGGTTGACTATGAGGAGACATTTGCTCCTGTTGCCAAAATGACTATGGTTCGAACCATCTTAGCTATTGCCGCTTCATAGTCGTGGAAACTACGTCAGATAGATGTGAAGAACGCTTTTCTTCATGGTGATCTCCAAGAAGAGAATTTACATGAAGCTTCCCTCTGGTATAACTACTTCTTCCCCTCATGATGTCTGTAAGTTAAGGTGTTCTCTGTACGGGCTTCAGTAGGCTCCTCGGGCTTGGTTTGAGAAGTTTCATAGTACACTTCTTACATTTAGTTTTACACAAAGTCAGTATGATTCCTTTCTTTTTTTCCACAAGTCTGATGCTGGTATAGTCCTTCCCTTGGTTTATGTGGATGATATTATCATTACTAGCATTGACTGTGGTTTGATTACTAAGCTTCAGAAGCTGTTACATGAAACTTTTCATATGAAAGATCTTGGCCAGCTCACATACTTCTTGGGACTGGAGGTTCATCATTAGGCTAATGGTATTTTCTTAAACCAGCATAAGTATATTCAAGATCTTATCACCTTGGCTGGTTTGGAGGACACTTCTTCTGCTGATACACCTATAGAGGTAAATGTCAAATACAGGAAAGATGAAGGGCATCTTCTGGATGATCCTACTCTCTATTAGCGCTTGGTTGGGAGTCTTATCTACTTGACCACTACTTGACCGGATATCTCCTATGCCGTTCATTAGGTCAGTCAGTTTATGTCTTCTCCTTGTCACCTTCATCTTGATGCAGTTTGTCGCATTATCCTCTATCTTCGAGGGTCGCCTACTCGTGAGTTATTCTTTCTTATAGGCTCATCTCTTCAACTTGTTTCTTATAGGTGTCTGGATATGCGTCGATCTACTACGGGTTGGTGTATGTTTTTGGGTGATGCCTTAATTTCTTGGAGATGTAAGAAACAAGATCGTGTTTCTAAATCCTCTACTAAGGCTGAGTATCGTGCCATGTCAATTGCTTGTTCTAAAATTGTATGGTTACGTGGTCTTCTGGAGAAGCTTGGGTTTCCTCAAACTAATTTTACCCCTCTTCATGCTAATAGCACTAGTGCTATTCAGATTGCAACCAATCTTGTCTTCCATGAACACACTAAGCACATTGAGGTTGATTGTCATTCTATCAGAGATACCTTGGAGAGTCGGGTGATATCTCTTCCTTACATTTCTTCTGATCTCCAAGTGGTCGATGTCTTTACCTAAACAATGACTCGACAGTGGCATCAATTTCTTGTTGGAAAATTGTTGCTGGTTGACTTACCAGCATCAATTTGAGGGAGGATGTTAACGTATACAATTTAGGAATAAATATATTAGCTATACAAAATATACTTACCATGTATAGATGTTGAATATTAGGAAGAATTTAGATTTTCCCGTGTATAGCATATTATCTACTTTCCTTGTATAGATTGGGTTTACGTTGATAATGAGAAGTGGCTGAATGGGATAGCCAGTTTTTCCAAAAACGTTCTCTTGGTATTCTTGGTTTCTGAGTGTTTTGACAACCTACCATAAGAGCAGCTGTCTGCACCCTCTTTACATGTCATTGTCTTTACTTAGGTTTTAGATTGAGAAAACTAGAGATACATCTACCTCTGACCTCCAATCTATTTGATTTCAGACTTTAATGCCTTTGACCATTCTTTCTCATGATGCAAAAGGGAGGAGAGGCCACGAATAGGAACCGTTAACTCTTGACAAGAGCTTCTCTTGTCATGAAAATAGATGTGGTGCTTCCCTCTTGCAGTCTTGGAAAGGGATGAGGTAGTAATTCTAGTCAATGCTCCACAAGTGGAGATAGTGGTCATGGTACTTTTAGACAAATAAGAAAATCCAAAAGAACAAAGAATGACATATTTAAGTTCCTTTCTAAAAGATTTTAGTACTCAATCAATGTACACACAAAACATGTATCGGCCCTATAATTGTTGTACTAAAAGTTTGTGCTTCTGTTTTTTCGGCTGGTGGTTCCTGTACATTTGATATCCAGGCAGCTCATGTAAATTGTATCCTGACTGGATGATGGGTAAAGCTAATGTGGGATATTTATTTTATTGCAGCTTGATATAGAAAACAATTCTGCTCAACAGGTGTGGCAAGAGGTAGAGTTTGTCTTTGGTAAGTGCCTGTTGAGGATTAACCTCTCCTTATTTATACACATGTGAATTAACTAAGTTATGGTCAAGAGATGTTTATGGTGAGCGTCTGAGTTTCTTCAAGCCTAACATTCTCATATCTGGAGATCTTCAGACAATTTAGTTTTCCAACATAGATTTTTCTGCCACTAGTTATGGTTGGCTGCTAAAATGGTCCTGTTCCACATGTCAAATAAATGCTTAAGCTTAATGGTTTAATTAGGTTTTATTGAATGATGTCTTAAGTTAGTGATTAGATATGGGAATGATCTGCCCAAGGAGTTTGAGTTGAAGCTCTCATACCCATGAATACATACTTGATTAGATGGTCAATTGCTGTTCTAACCATCAGCAAGGATGCTTGGAATTGTATCTGTTCCCTCCTGAACATTGGTATGTTTACGGGCACTAAAATGTAGCTTAGGGTTAATTCATTGCGTGGGAGGAAGAGCAGAACACATGAATGCTAATGTCAATAATTAGACACAGATAATCGGAGGAAACGTTGGGTAATAGTGTTGGACTGGTGTTGCATGTGTAAGAAGAATGGTGAATTAGTAGATCACCCGCATTTACATTGCAAGGTGGCAGGGAACATGTGGGATGATTTTTTTGTGGAAATTGAATTATCATGGGTCATGCCTCTTAGGCTGGTAGATTTCATAGCAAGCTGGAGAGGCCTCCAAGGTAATCCACAAGTGCATTTGGCGGGAGAGAAATGATAGAAGCTTCAAGGATCACGAGAGGACAATGGATGAGCTTAAAGTTACTTTTTTTTTTAAACCTTGATCTTATGGATGAGGGCCATTGATTTTAATGGACTAAATGTCCATGATTTTCTACTTTCAGTTGTAAATCCTAGTTAGGTACCTCTCATGTATACTTCTTGTGTACTTGGGCTATGCCTTCTTTTATGAATAAAACTTCTTGATTACCTAAGCAAAACTTTTGATGGCACTTTTGGCTGTTAGTTGTGTTGGTAGATTGACTTGTAGACATATTGGTGCATACTGGCAGAAAGGGAATTAACTGAAAATCTTGGGTCCCTTTTCTGCTTTTTCTTTTTTAATATATGTTCTTTCGTGTTTAGCAATGTCTCATCAGTCTTCTTCAGTGATGCCTGTTTTATGATTTGAAGTTTCAGGTAGTGTTGTAGCTAGTAGTGATTGAAACTCTTAAAATTTTGGTTACAGAGGCTAAGTTGAGGTCATAATTCTCAATATATCTGAATCAGTTTGTTGTTCCACTCTTTACACTCATGTATATGAGACTCTTCAGAGCTGTTTTAATTATTAACTCCTTGATCTGCATGCATTTGGTCTAGTTACTCAAACTTTTTTATGGTATATTGACATTGGTTTCTATTTCTGAAATACATTAGTTTTTTTGTTGGTCTCACAGGGTGGATATATGTACTGGAAATGGCTCTAAAAGTATATTCATTTGGATTTGAGAATTATTGGATGGATGGCCAAAATCGCTTTGATTTTGTGGTGACATGGGTAATAGGTAATTGTATCCGAAGATCATGGCCCTTTTCTAGTGCTACTTATTACAACTTTTTTCCATAGAAATTAACAATTACTGAGTCAGTCTTCTAGGCAGTAGAGTAGCGATAGCTGAAAATTGAAAGTCATAACTTCATTAGTTTTGTTTGATTCATGGAAATAACAACGTTTGCTATTGTAATCAAGCATTGTTTGATTATTACATTCTAAAATCATTTTTTTTTTTCATTTTTGTTCTTATGCAGTTATCGGAGAAACCTTAACTTTTGTGTCCCCTGAAGGTCTAACATTTCTTTCCAATGGAGAATGGTAGGGAAATTTTTGTTTTAAGTTTTCTGTAAATGAAAATTCTTTATTGTCCCTTGCTGTATTTGTCCTATTGTCTTACTACTAAGCTTTTTATCTGATGCTAAAATCTTTTGAAGAATAGTAGTTTCTTGGTCCAGAATGATAAAAATTCTTTGGGATAATCATAAATTACCTCCCATTATCGTTGTCAAATTGCTTTGAGCGTAAGATACTTCTCAAGGATATTTAGAATTTTCTGATGGAAGTATTAAAGTGGCGTGGGTTATACTGATGTTTTGGGGTCAAAGTAGCTTCTAATTCTAAAATCAAAGGATAGCTTTTACAAAGAAGCAGACTTCTTGAATACAGGAACACTAGTGCTCTGGATACTGGTAAACCTTTTCCACCTGGATCGAAGTTTTTATTTAGGGTTAAATACAAATATGGTTCCTGTGGCTTTTCTTGAAATCATATTATTTTCTGTGTTTTTATTTGACCTTTTCACTCCCTGTGGTTTTAAGAAAGATCAACTTGGCGCTTCCGTCTGAATTACATTACTAAACCATTGGTAACATGACATCAACACATATCATAGTTTGACATATATAATTTTTGTATATGCTTTTTTTTTTTTTAATAAAAAATATTAGGTCTTTTTAGTTTACTATTTTAAAGTTTGATGTTTATATATATATATATAAAAATATTTGTTTTTTAATTTTTAAGTTTTTTGTATTTTATTTTTTTTAGTTTTGGATTTTTATAATTTTTTACTTGTTAAACTTTAATGTTTTATGCTTTTTAATTTTTCTAATGTTTTATTACACGTGGTGCAAACAATGACAGAAAAGATACATTTGGTTAACTCTAATTAGTTGAAAATGGATTTACGAACCCTTATTCGTGGGGATTAAGCTTACTTGAGTTCGTTCAGATTACTTGACTTGGCTTAAGCTTTTGACAGCACAACTAGAATTAGAATTATACCACTTATCTTCATTCCTTTAATCTTTACGCTGGTTTCTTCTGATGTGCACTAAGTGTGAAGTTACATGTTTAGAGTTCACTCTTATGGTTATCATCGCTTTTTAAGTACTTGCTCACTTATGAATACATCTCTTCAATTAATTATTCTGCTTTAATGCAACAGGATCCGCTACCTTCTTCTTGCAAGAATGTTAAGGTTGATAAGGCTGCTGATGCATGTTCAGCGTTACCGTGCCTTCATTGCCACTTTCCTAACCCTTATACCAAGTTTGATGCCATACCTTGGGACCATATTTTGTGTCCTATGTATATATTGCTCTCTTGGCGTACAGGTAAATGTTTCTCACCTGTTTGGCTAAAGATATATTTTTGGCCATCTTTCTTTCTTCGTTAATTTGAGCTTCCCTTTAGAAAATATAAAAGAAATTGTTGAATGATGATTTTTTTTTTTTACTATTCTTTTTTTGTTAATTTGTGCTCCCCTATGGGATTATAAGAAAATTGTCTAACCTGTACTATTTGAAAATACTCAAGTTTTACTGTACCAGATCTGCATTTAGTTATTTATTTTGCAGATTAAAGTTAAATACCCAATGTGGTGGCCATCTATATAGATAATTGATTGTCCTTGTGTTAAGGTTCCATGTCATATTCATCTTGTACGTTGACAGTTGTAATTAATGGATCTTTGTTACTCAGCACAACATATCTTTCAGACAGCTGATTGTTATATCCATGTGTAAAACTGAAACGTTTCCTGTTTTATGTTATTGTTACAACATTCATCACATTTTTCTCCATCTGCTTTTAGATATTTGGTGGGATTGTCAATGCTGGAAATACTAGTTTGGAAGCAACAGATCTTTATGATAATGAGTATCCTTGATTTCCTGAAGACTTTCCTTGGCTTTGATTTAGTCCATTCAGCGTACAAACTGTGATCTCTGTATGATATTGACAAAAAAGCTAAATTTAGGAAAATTCTTTTAGATATCAATTTTCAATCATCTTCTGACATGTTTAATGCCCATGCAAAGTTTCTACTGCGAGAGTGAATGCCAATTTCCTCGATCAATATTCTTGACAAAATCAGCTATTTACTTTTCAATTTCAACGACTATCCAAATGGGATGGTGACACTTTTCAATCTACTAGTCATGGGAAATTGGCAAGTATGGATGCAGGTATGACTGCTATGCTATTAATTATAAATTTTGAATATTATGCTGTGCACCCTCTTTTTCTACATGATAAATGGTATTCTAAGTGTAGATGTCCTCTTATGATGTATGTTCCCACGAAATGCTAGCAGGGCACTTTTTAACTACTACCTTTTTATCTTATATATTTTCACACGTGATTTTGAGCATTTGGGTTTTTTTATTCTACACTTACAGTTATGGAAGTGTTGGGTGGCTTCTTGTGAGCGAGCTGGTAATAGGTTGGCAACTCTAAACAACCTCGTCCAAATATTAGTACGCAGTCTGAAAACTATGACCATATCTTCTGCCAGGCATGCATGGATCTAGACCATTCATGCTTGCATGCTGATCCCAATCAGGGCCAGGGAAATCATGTAGGCCCCACCTAATGCATAATCTAGTTCTGTATGTCAGGAGTAGTAGTATATGGGACCTGATCTCGTGGGAACTTACTCAATGCATAGTCACTCAGACAATTGGTTCATACAAGTTGCGGTTTTGTGTTTGATAAAAAGTCAATCCTTTATTGTCACATCTACAACATGTACACCAAGCATAATAGGAAAGCGTTGAGCCTACTCGAATTCCCTATCCTTTAGACATATTCTATTCATTTGGCAGGATTTAGATCATTTTGCCAGGCCCAATACCAAGCTAGAATCCCTTATTTTTCATTGAAGTTACTTTCTTAGCAAAAAGGAATTGTCTTAATCAGGCTCCTCTAGAGAAAATCTGTTCAGTAAAATTGTTAGTGAACTGTATGTAGTCAATACAGACGATATTCAGAATATATAAGATGCTCAAGCATTCTTAAGTTGTTTTCAGTAGTTCATCAATGCTAGTGTACTGTTAATTTTATGGCTTGATTAGTAAAGTTGATATGTAATTGTAGCCTACACTTTCGAGTCATTAATTGATTTTAGCTTCAATATTACAGAGCTACAAGGATTTAACGGGAACTGCATGGACCCTTACTTATTTTGTCAGCTTCTACTTAATAACTGTGTTACTGCTCTTGAATTTGGTGAGTTTTATTCGTTACCACTACGATGTTTCATTTTCTTTTCTTAATTTTGTTATTTGTATGTTTTCTTATATTTGCAAGTCAAAATGTGATTACCCATGAAAATCCAAATCACATTTGGGCTTATACTCCAAAGAGACTAATCAATGCTACAATTAGCATTTGTTGTAATCATTATAAAGTCCAGTTCACCTAGTGAGATAATCAATATGTGTGATTTGCCACTTAATGCACCTTTATCACTTGCCATACTTCTCCCATCCAATATGGGACTTAGTGGGGCTTTACAAACTCCCCCACTAAGTGCCTTAGCAGTAAATAGTGTTACTAGGTCAGTGCTGCTACCATTTGTAACGAGATGAAATGTCAAGCTACGTTTGGGCTTTATACTCCAGTGGGACTAGGTCAATGTTACAATTCAAACTCTTACAATGATTATATAGCTCAATTATACCTAGTAAGGAACCAATGTGGTACTTGGCAGTCAATGCATCATTATTATTTCACTTCTACCATACTTCTGTGATCCAGTTGTGGGATTTAGCGGGCTGTTACACATAAATGCATTCAATGTGAAGTCATATAGGGGGCGAAGATGTCATTTAAGCTAAAACTTAATGGCTGGTTATCTATTTGTTGCAACAGCATAATGCCTGCCGTTTTGGAATTTTGGGGGATAGAGAAACTTGCATCTTGAAATATACACTGCAGAAACACATTTTCTGCACTAAAAACCAGAAGGTTGAAATGTCAGCATTTTTGTTTGCCTGATTTCACATAACTGAGAACCCGTACAACTAGTCGAAATTAACTTGACATGGGTGTCAACCCATAACCGACAACCCATACAACTAGTTTTTGTTTGATTAATTAGGCCAGGATCCTTGTTTCTGTTCTCCAGATTTTACACGTGATTGTCTTAAGTGTCATTGAGAATAACTTTTAATATTTTAAGGGTCTCTGTATTAGGAGTCTAGATTATGAACTCTTCAGCCTTCACTGCTGTGGTTGTCTTGTCTTCATTGGAAATGTAAAGCTTATTGCGCTCAATGGGTAAAATTTAACTTTGAATATTTGTTTTCCATGTAATTTCAGATTGTAGCTTTTGTCTTAGAGGCATTCTTTGCTGAAATGGATATCGAGTTTTCAGGAAAAAGTGAAGAGGACAAGGTTGGTAGCTTTTCTTATGTTTTTGTTGCAATGGAAAATTATACTGCCAGGTCCATATGTGAAAAAGTGATCATGATGGGTCTCCCTCATACATAATTATGATATAAAAAGATTCTTTGAGGAGCATGCTACTGGGTTTTGAATGGCGTTGGTAGGAGCGTGCTTAAGCACAAAGTGCCAAGACTTGAGCGCTTTGCTTACTGAAAGTGAACGCATTTACAATGTGCGCTTTTTGGGGAGCTTAAAGAGAGAAAATAAATAAGATTGTACATTTTTTTAAACAAAATAAATAATCTGTTCAAGACCCAGAAAATGATTCAAACCTTCTTGAGTATTTAGTTGATGGTTATGTTGGCATGGAAGTCATGACCAACAATGTTTGGTCATGCCCTTTTTGGCATAATTTGGTTCAACATCATATTTTAATTTGATTATTGCTACCAAATGTCATGGATGCGTATATTTAGTAAAGCAGAAGAGAGTTACATAAAATGCTGTATAAATTTATTATAATTAGACGATTACTTGATTTTCATGCTACATAATACTCTAATAAATTATGTTAATAAGCTAAACATATTACCATCTTGCTTTTTAAAATTTTTTAATTGCATTTTATGGATTTTTTTGTTGATATACATTGTTTCTCAAAATATGCGCTTTACTTCAATCAAGCGCTTGCTCAGGCTTTGTACTTTGTGCCTAGGCAGTATACGGCATTTCTGCTTAACTGTGCCTAGTGCTTTTACCAACACTGGTTTTGAATGTCAAGAAACAAAAATTTGGCATTTCACTTAAAATTCATTGTAGCTTGAAACTTCATTAAAAGTTATAGGGGTTTGAGTTTTAGTGCACACAAGCCAAGTACATCCCTTGTTTTGCCTCCTGTTAATTTTGATCGTTAACTTACCCTCGTGCCAAGAGTTTATAGAGATTGTCAGACACTTTCTGTTAATAGTGGCTATGTTAGGTTAAGCTCTTCAGGCTCTTGAAAGGCTTGAGATGGAGTTCTGCCATAAATTTGTCAGCATTACCTGTATATGTTCTGAAAGCTATTTGATATCTAGATTTTTGCAATTCTTTTTGATAAAGTATTTGATATCAGACACTTTCTGTTACTAGTGGCCTGGATCTCGAACCACTATTCAAATAGAGCAGGGTCTTTTTGAGATATAATGAGAGCTTTTCTTGCTTCTACCCATGTTTGTTGTGTAGTAGTTTTTCTTTCCATTCGAGTCATGTCTAATATACATGCGCACACGCATATAAATTGATGTTCTACCAAAATTCTTGTTTAAATCTTAATAATTTTTTACTTCCTCAATCTAGGATGCGGATGGAGAAAAGGACCGTCGACGAACTGTTGGGTATGTATGCTAACTATTTACTCAAAGCTCACGTTTAGTTTCATTTTGGATGTTAACAGTAGCCTGGCCTCATTCTTTTGGCTTGGTGCAGCACAAAATCACGAAGCCAGAGGATTGATGCTCTTCTTCATCATATGTTGAGTGCAGAGCTCGAGCAGTCGCAATCCCCCGATCCATAGCTTCGCTTCATTCCAATTTTAGAAGTGAATTTGCCTATTAATATCTTTGATTCAGAAGATTTAATTACTTTACAGGACTTTACAAACCTACATCCTGTTGTCCCATGGATTTGGTATTGTAAATTTAAAGTCAGATCTTTATAAATTTCTCGTATTTGCTTTTGAAAACCAAGATTTTGGCTACTGGCTCCTTCACAAAACTGCATGGCTTCTGTATGTGCTAGCTCTTGCAATTGCTACCTGGCCATTATTATCTTTGTTAAACTATAGAGGAAAAAATGAAGGCATTTGCAGCTAGGGCTTACAGTGATTTGTGAAGCAAAAAATATCGATGGAACTAACTGGTCGTGGGAAGGAGCCATGTAACTGCTTCAATTAGCGTGCTGTGGACCCACCATAATTGACCTTATTTGTTCCCAGTTTTTGGCAGGGTGCTTAAAATCAGTGAGCATGCACATTCTATGTTATCCAAATTTCCAGAGCCTTTTCTTTTTAGTTGGGTTGCGAGTTTTTGTTCTGCCACTACAGGTTATATTAGAGGGTTGCAAAGGTTTGACTCATAGACTCTTGTCTGAAGAGGTGATTGTTGATTCTCAATATGGAGAAAGAATTATCTCAGTTGTGGAAAGGCCTAAAACTCAGAAGAAGAGAGTGGAGATTTCTTCACCGGAAGAAGTTAAAAATTCCATTTTAAGGGGAAAGCAATGCCTTCTAGCACTCATTATTATGAACAAAAGTGTAAACAAAGAAGCCTTCAGGTCTACCCTATCAAAAATCTGGAGGAGGATGGTTAGCCTTCAATGAAGTGGGGGAGAATCCTTTTTTGTTCGAGTTTTATAAAGGGGCTAATAAAGAAAGAGTACTACTTGGTAGACCATGGTCCTTTGCTAGACATGTGGTCTGTATCCAGGAGTTTGAAAGTAGTACCCCTCCTAATGATATTTTGTTTATCACGCAACCTTTTTGGGTCCACTCCACAATATGCCCTTGGCTGCAATGACAAAAGAAGGGGGAGAAAGGATAGGCTCTGCTATTGGGGAAGTTATAGCAGCAGATGTTGATAGGGAAGGAAAACAGATGTCGGTATGGCATTTCCGATGAGGGAGAAAGTAGCAAAACTACATATGAAAAGGGTGATCATTCACTAAAATTGGCAGCACATTCAAAGGCCTCTCAAATGGAAGCAATTGCGGTAGATTTTGAAGATTACCTCGAGAAGCATCAGGAGGCTAATAATTTAAATACAAGGAAGGGATCATTTCTAGGTCATGATCCTATCAATTCCCCAAATGTTATTGATCATGATATGGTAAGTCACCCTGATTTAGCTACCAGACTGAAAGGGCAGTCAAAAGAAATGGAGGATAAGGAGCATCTGATAGCATGAAGCTTGGTGTGATTAAAGACAAGCTCTCTTAAAGCCTTGTTGAGAGTCCTTGTGCACAATCCAGTAAGTATTATTGAAAATTCTATTATGGATTTTAACTTTACTGCTGCTAAATTTACAAAGGAAATTGGATGGAAGAGGAGAGCAAGAACAGCTCAACTGTTAGAATAAAATATCTTTGACTAGTACGAAGCCAAATGGTGGTGATATATTAGTGAAGAAGAGGGGTGGGGTTGACTATGCAGCTGTTATTTTGGACAATTCTTCAAAAAAGTCCAAAACCAAGCCCAATCCTAAAAGGAACATAACTAAGAATGAAATGTTGGAGACTGCTGGACAACCCTACCAGTAGTAATGATTTACTAAGCTGGAACTGCTGATGGCTTGGGAACTGCGGAGTATGAGGCTACTAGTTGCATCTCTAGAGTTGTGGAGTATGAGGCTCCTGCTGGACAACCCTACCAGTAACAATGATTTATTTAAGCTGGAACTGTTGACGGCTTAGGAACTCTTGAACAGATAGAGAACTTTATCTCCTTGTAAAGACAAAGCGTCCCAACATAGCTTTTCTTACAGAAACTGAAAATGAAAGTGGGGAGGAATGGCTAATTACTAGTTTTTATGTGTAATGCCCCAAAACAAATTCGATGGAAATAATTTCTTTTATCTAGACATTGGGCATGCCATGCAAATTTAGGAAAACCTTGTGGATTAAAAACAAGTTAGTTTTTTGGTTTAATAGGAAAGTCGAGTTATGATTTGCTAAGGGAATGTAATGCCATTTAGATTTTTTAGGTATTTAGGATCATAATTAGACAAAATGGATTGCATTGTTGGATTTGTGAGAACTTTTAGGATTTTATGTTGCAATAAAAATTTTCATTATTTTTTATTGCCAAATAGGCCAATCAGAGAGCACCACACGGCGTCTATTGCGCCATGTAGGACACCCAAGTCAGCCAAGAAATACTAGAGAACCTCGTTGACACATAGCACCATCATCACCCTCCATTTGGACCTCATTTACACATACCAAGCTAGGTACACTTGTGTAAGGAACTTGAGTGTAGAACAAGACAAGGCCATGCTATTCTTACAAAACCTTGCACACATTTTGAGCACCATGTCCTGCCCTTTCAGCCTTGTTCCATGTCTACACACCCCTCTCCACATTTGAATTTCACTCCCCAACTGCCCAACACAACACATAGGTGGCTGCTGTCACACACATACAAGTTTATTTTTGTAAGCATCCTATCTCATGCCTCTTACAACCCCATATCCTACCCTTGTGCCAAGACTTTCCAACCAATAGCTCACCTTTACTCTCAATCAATCCGTCCCTCACATGCCTCTTGGTTACTTCATCAATTTCTTTTAAGTACAAGTCTTGTTTCACAAGCAACAAAGCCCATTGTCCTGCACTATACCAACCCATCAATCCCCATCTCTAGTCCCTTTTTGTTTCCCACATTCACCCCTCACTCATCCTCACTTACACAAGATTAAGTACTTCAAATTTTTCACTAGGGGGAAAACTGAATGAGTGATAGAGAGCAAATTCGGTAAGCCACTTTCCTCATCCCTTCCCTTTCTATTTTGAGTACTCAAGTTAGGAGCATGATAGCTTGTGTGTTTGAATATTCTCTTTAAGTGAAAGGGTTGATATTTGGTAATGTTGGGATATGTAGATCTTGGCTAGCATGGTTGTTTGGAGTTGTGAATTGGAGTGCCATATAGTTTTAGGCCTTTCATGATGATTCCGGTTTTGATGAAGTTGGTGACTTGTATTGTGCATCAAATCTTGGTTTGAGCTTGTAACACAAGTTCTCTCACTCAAAAGTTTGCATGAATCACTTAAGGTTAGTAAAACTGAAAGTTAGTGTGAGCTTTTTTGGTGAGTTGATTCTTTTGAACTCTAAAGTTTTGGTTTGGTGAGTGAATCTTTTAAACCCTTTTTAATGGAAGTTAGATCTATGTGTTAAGGTTTGATTTTTATACATGAGACTTGTGATTGAGTTGAATTGGTGATACATGTTTATGAATACATAATTTTGGCTCAAGCTTTGAAGTCTTAGCTATTGACTTGATTTAATCTTAGCTATATGTTTATGAAATGGTTAAAATGGTGCTAAACCTAGCTAAGACTTGACTATGGTGATCAAAGGTGAGTTACTTCAAGAAAATGAACATGTTATCTAAAGATTTAGTCAATTATTCAAGAGTAAAGGACATGAATATTTCGGTTTTTGGGTTTGTGGAATGAGTTGTATTCTATCTCTTTGACATCATGAACTAGTTGCTTGGAGTTAGGTAATACCATCTACAAATGACTACTTAGCATGTTAGAGACAAGGATGTGTGGTTTATTGAAATTCTTAGTGTTCATTGATGATGGGGAGTCGAATAAGGTGATGATAAAGAAAAGTCTCTGTTACCTAGAATCGACGATCTTTTAGATCAACTACAATGAACTTCAATGTTCCCAAAGATAGATGTGTGATCAAGATATCAACAACTGATGATCAGAGAGCATGAAATTTTGAAGACTACTTTCAGGACAAGATACAGCCACTACGAGTTCTTGGTGACGCCTTTTGGGTTAACCAATGCTCTTGCAACATTCATGGATATGATGAATAAGGTATTCAGGCCATACTTGGATAGCTTTTTTTTTATCATGCTCATCGATGACATTCTTATCTACTTGAAGAGCGAGGAAGAGCATCAAAGGCACCTCAGTTTGGCTCTGACCAGAATTAAGGAATAGTAACGTAAAAGCATGTATGCACCAGAAATTAAACTTCATAAAAATAGGGCTTCTTGCCTTTTATAACCTCAAAACATTACATCATTCAGAATACATAGAGTTAGTTGCCTTAGGCGGCCGACTAAGTTACAAATGAAAACTCGACTCAATTATGAATATCTTACAAAAGGCATAGGGTAACTACGGCGAGCACTAGTGCTAAAGTGGGTCCTAGCCTCCTTAGTTAGTACTCAGGCATGATTGACTCTTCTTCTTCTGGCAACGAACGGTCTATACTTGCATCAAAGTCTTTAGTCTTGAGAATGAAACCATAGGTAGATTAAGCAGCTATAACAAGTCCGTTAATGAAAGGTAATGCTATCAGGATGCAATAAAAACATTTCATGCAAATACTAGAATAATACGCAAGTGCATGAGAGGTATCATCCTCTCTCCTTGCAATTACATGCATTCCTCAAAACCTGGTGAGGAATCATCCTCTTAGTAAAAACATATATATAAGCATGGTGATGAATCAACATTTATGCAAAATAGATGAAAACTGAATAGATGAAAACTAGATGAAAACTAAATAATACTATTATGGAGAGGAGTTTCCCATCTCTATATAATAGAAAATCTGTAAAAACTATTAGGTCAAATTTCATTCTTTGCTTATAGGCATTCATTCCTTCAGTTACTCATAGGCACACATTGAAACTTATTCCCCAGGTATGTTACTCTACTAGCATGTGATACATTGAGGGATCCTACATCCTGAGACTACTAGGTGAGACCATATACAACATCGTTCCACCCTACTCCCCACAAGGCATTCTCCTACTTGTGTGATGTACATGGTAATACTTCGTGGACTGGTCCCCAGAAGTTCTCTATCCCATACCATGATTATAGACTCTCATTAACTCAATAGACAATCACATGCACACATTAGCATCCAAAGTTCCCATTCAAGATATTGCATCAAAAGCATAAAACAGTTAAAGCATAAAAAACATTGAAAGCATAAAAAATCAATGAGTAAATATAGCTAGAAACATAGTGCTGAAAATATTTATTTATGCTTGTAGAAAGAGGGGAGAATATTATAGAAGTGATGCAATGTCTCTCACACACAACATTCACCCCATATTACCCAGCACTATTTTAGAAGCTAATCTACCTTCCTACATTGGACGTCCTCTCATTGCTTTCTTGCTTCTTGGTTTTTGTAGCAATCGCCTTCTCGAGCTCTTTAGTGAATAAGGTCTCAAAAGTGGGATATTATCCCTCATCTAAGTCCTTTAAATAGAGTGGGAATGTCTAATGTCCTTTCTGACATATAACTAACTACATATATACTTGAATAAGAGTCTTTCTTCCTTGTCATGTCATATTGCAGGATACAAAGACAGGTGACCAAGGTATGGTTCACACACCCTACGGTCTGCCAACTTCTCAGTTCTCCTTTGAATGAGGATCTTCCACATGGCATTGAGCCATACTATTGGGTCCGGACGATACAACTTGTCAAGCTTTCACCTTTAATTTTAGAGCCACTCTGGATGTGACCTCTTAGATAGAATGTGGGCTTCTGTGCTTGTTGCTGACACATCACCGAATTCTTCCGTGTTATCCCAAAAAATTCCTTTGATTGGTTGTGCCAGTCATTGTCCATAGTTTCTCTATGGTGAGTGGTCCTTTCTCATCTTAGGCAGGTACCTTGTAACTCGGTTGAACTTATCAGTTCCTTCAGCTCCTCGTTCTTGTCCTTAAGGGAGATGAATTTTCTAGCTTGTCTATGGTGGCCAAGTTCCTCATCTCTAACTTGCTCTTGGACATGTCAGCTAGATTCCCACGTGGTACTTGTTCACCCAGATGTTTGACTAGCTGCACTTGGTGTCTCTTGTTGTTGGTTCCTAAGACCAATGGAGTGCTCCTCGTCTTTACCTTTACTTCAACTTCACGAATAGTTTATCCCCTTTCACATTAGATAGGACCCTCACATTCTCCAACTGTGTACCACCTACCAAGCTCCCTCTCTTTGGGTTTGAAAGTTGAACCCCAAAACCGAGCAACACAACTCCATTGGATGCATACCCCTACACTCACTCAATTTGCTCTTTCTTTCATAACACAAGCTTGCTCCTTTTGCAAGCAAGCTATCCCATGACATGCCTGGCCCCATGCCCTACCATGTACCAACTTTTTCAACCACCAAACCCACCTCCTCACTCAAGCCAACCGCCCCCTTCCCTTATGTCACTCTGTTCACTTCAAATCTTGCATCAAATCACTTGGTTAGCTTCACAAGCAAGAGCATTTCAACCCATCCCCTGCCATGTACCAAAACCCCTCCTTCAAAATCCTCTCATCTCAATTTATTTTGTTCGCATGTCCCCCATCATTCTCTCTCACTTGTACACAAACTTGCACATCAAACCTTGCACAAAAGAGAGAAGCCGAGTGTGAGAGAGGAGAAAGAAGGGAGCTAGCCTTTCTCTTAGTGACTAATTTCAGTAAACCCTTGTTCTTCAACTCTTCCTCTTTCATTTTTCTGATACTCAAGTTAGGAACAGTTAGTATGTGTGTTAGAATGTTTTTCTTAACTGAAATGGTTGATCTTTGATAGTTTTGGGATATGCTCAATTCGGCTAGCTTGAGTGTATGTTATTTTGAAGTTTTAACTTGAAGTACCACATAGTCTTAGGATTTGCTTGATAAATTCGGTTTTGATGAAATATGGTGACTTGTATGGGGAGTCTAATCTCAGTTTGAGCTTGTAAGAAAAGTTCTCTTATTCAAAACCTTGCATGAATTGATTAGGGTTAGTGAAACTGGAAGTTAGTGTGAGCTTCCTTTGTGAGTTGATTCTTTTGAGCTCTAAACTCTCTGTTTGGTGAGTAGATCCTCAAAATCCTTTTCAATGGAAGCTAGATAAATGTGTTAAGCTTTAATTGAAATCATGAAACTTGTGTTTAAGTTGAGTTGTGATTCACTTTTATGGATTCAAGATCTCGGTGCAAGCCTTGAGGTTCTTAGCTATTTGCTTCTGTTAATCTTGAAACTTGGTAAAGATATAATTAAAATGATACTAAAAACTACCGAAAGCTTGAATACGGTGATCATGGGTAAGCTATTTCAAAAAAACTACAAAGCTACATAAGAATTTAGTCAAAGACTCAGGAGTGAAGGAAATGCATGTTTTGGGTTGTGGGAAGTGGTTTGATTTGAATACTTTCTCTTTGATATCATGAACTAGTTGCTTACTGTTATGCAATACCATCTTGAAATGGGTATGCAACATGTTAGAAATTAGGATATGTGACTTAATGAAGTTCTTAGTGTCAATTTGCAAAAGAAAAGTTAGGAACATCATGCTAAGTCTCGGGTTGTGATATGTGACTATGTTGACTATATTATGTTATAGATATTCGGTTATGACATGAACCTTGGGTGCCAAAATATTGATAATCTTTGATTTAGTTTATTATAAGTGTTGAACTTGTGAATCGAGAGATTTCAATATGATCTTAGGACTAAATCACACTTAGTGAAACATGGTGTAGAATGTGTTTTAGTTTTGGTGAATTTCTTGTAGTAATTGCATGATTCATCAAATTATAAGTTCAAAAATAGATTTAAAACATAAAATACATAGGGTTTGTAAAGTCTTGTGAATTTTGGGGCTAGATTGCAAATAATGAAAGTTTAGGTCATATTTGCGAAGAGTGCTCAAATAGTGTTAGATTCTGTAATTGCCCTTGATAACATGATTCGATATATCTCTTATTTCAGCCTACGAGGATTTAAAAAACTCAAGAATTTTGTAAGTTCACTTCTAACATACTCTCAGTATATGCTAGTATGTTAAATAATAGATATCATGCTAGTGATTTATGTATTACTTTTAGTTCTCATCTATATCCAAAATATTTATGTCATATCATATTGCCATCTGTGATGAAGCATTGCTAACTATCATGAAGCATGAATATCTATCATGGAACATGAATGTATGTAATGAATTTCAAGTTAAGTATGAAATTAAATTCTTTTCAAAAACCCAAAGTTAGGATGGAGGATAATTCTAGTGGAACTCCCTTATCTACTATAAAGTGTATAAAATGGAATGGAATCCTTTGGATTGATAAATAATTGTCAACGGGTTTCAAATGGGGTCAAAAGATTCCAAGAGAGAAGTCAAAAGCACCTAACATTGGTGGGTTCCGTGAAGACTTACATTGCATTGCGCCATCAATCCCCATCGCTAGTCCCTTTTTTTTTTTTTCCCACATCCACCCCTAACTCATCCTCATTTGTTTATCCTAACTTACACAAGATTAAGCACTTCAAACTTTCCATAAGAGGAAAATTGAGTGAGTGAGAGAAAGGGTGATAGAGAACAAGTCTCATTCTCCAAGCGCAAATTCAGTAAGCCCATTTTCCGATCCCTTTCTCTTCTATTTTGACTACTCAAGTTCGCCTAGCATGGTTGTATGTTGTTTGGAGCTGTGAATTGGAGTGCCATATAGGCTTAGGCTTTACTTGATGATTTCGGTTTTGATGAAGTTGGTGACTTGTATTGTGTATCAAATCTTGGCTTGAGCTTGTAACACTAGTTCTCTCACTCCAAAATTTGCATGAATTACTTAGGATTATTAAAATTGAAAGTTAGTGTGAGCTTTCTTGGTGAGTTGATTTTTCTTAACTCTAAAGTTTTGGTTTTGTGAGTGGATCCTCTAAACCCTTTTTAATGGAAGTTAGATCTATGTGTTAAGCTTTGATTTGAAACATGAAACTTGTGATTGAGTTGAATTGGTGATGTATGTTATGGATACATGATTTTGGTTCCAGGTTTGATGTTTTAGCTATTGACTTGATTTAATCTTGAAATTTGGTTATGACATGGTTAAAATGGTGCTAAAACCTAGCTAAGGCTTGACAATGATGATCATGTGTGAGTTACTTCAAGAAAATCAACATGCTATATAAAAATTTAGTCAATTATTCAAGAGTAAAGGACATGCATGTTTTGGTTTTAGGGTTTGTGGTATGAGTTGTATTCCATCTCTTTAATATCATGAACTAGATGCTTGGTGTTGTGTAATACCATCTAGAAATGAGTACTTAGCATGTTAGAGATTAGAATGTGTGGTTTATTGAAGTTCTTAGTGTTCATTTGGAAAAGAAAAGCTAAGAACGCCAATTTGGTTATGACTGAAAACCTAAGATGCTAACATGTTGTTAATCTTTGTTTTAGTCTAAAACTTGCGGATCAAGGGATTTCAATATGATCTTAGGCCTAAATCACAGTTAGTAAAGATTTAGTGTATCATGTATTTCAGCCTTGGTGGATTTCTTGTAGTAGTTGCATGATTCATTAAATTATAAGTTAAAAAATGGATTTAGGATTTGAAAACACATGAGATTTGTGAAGTTTGGGCTGAATTGTAATTGTTGAAAGTCAGGGAATTATTAGCAAATTTTGTGAAATTAAGGGTCACTTTTACAAATAGTGCTCTAAGAGTGTCAGATTCTAGGATTTTCGTTGATAATGACTAACCTTAGTATATCTCTTGTTTCATCCCGCTTTGATTTACTAAACGCAAAAACTTTGTAGGTTAGCTTTTAACTACTCTCAGTATATGCTAGTATACTGAATAATAAATACCATTCCCAATGATTCATGTTTTATTTAAATTCTCTTCAATATTCGAAACATTTATGTTATACGTTGATGCCATATGTCATAAGCATAAATATCTATCACATAACATTAACATTTGTCATGAAGCATGCGAGTTGTCACGAATTTTGAGCTAAGCATAAAATTAAGTTTCTATCACAAACCCAATTCTAGGATGGAGAATTATCTTAGTGGAACTCTTATATCTACTCTGGAGTGAATAAAATGGAGTGAAATCTCCTAGATTGACAAAGAATTGTTAACAGACTTCAAATATGTTAAAACAATTCTCGAAGTGAAGTCAAAGGCACCTAACATTGGTGGGTGCTGCTAGGACTCATGGTAATGGTTAATTTGAACTACCATGAGGTAAGACTCTAATGATGTATTTACAGTTGGTGAACGAATCTGTGACGTGATATAGTAAACAACAGGAGCACATGGTTTATGGGGAACCTTGAGGCGTCCACCCTCTATAAGAACAAGAATAAGAATGAACAAAATCTTTTTATGAAAGCAAGCATGTTATGAAGTATGAAACTCTTATGTCGATGATGTTATTTTTCTTGTAAAAGCAAGTTCATGTTAGTCATGCATATACACCATGTTTAGTATCATGCATACTTTGTAACCTGACGGAAGATTAGTTACATAATTAACTTGTTGAGATTGTAAAATCTCACTATGGTAGTCCCAATTACTATTCTCACCCCCAATGGTAGAAGTTGTACCTGGTTACCATGAAGACAGATGAACCAGCCTCGACAAGATTGATTAGTGAGAGGCTAAATCTGGAGGACCTAATGGAGATTATCCTCCTATTTTTTTAACATTATTTTACTTTTGAGAGCTGAGATGCGCGAGGGGCTCAACCTGTAGTTAAGAAACTATGTAGTCATCGGTAATTAAGGAGTTCATACTCCGGTACTATGTCTCATTTGAGTTAAGGTTATGTTTGGATGGTAGATGAACCTATTTATGTATTAATGTTATAAACGGTATTTTGGGATTGAGCTTTGTCACTCATCATCTCACATACCACACATTACACTTTTTTTTTCTTTTATTTTTTTTAGTTTTATACATGCTAAACTAAATGAGTTCTTCTACTTATCATCGTTATATACATACTTGCTAAGAGAAAAAAATAAAAAAATCATGTGTAATGTGTGGTGTAGGGATGATGAATAGAGTTTTTCTTTGGGATTAGTCTATTTTGGTGCAACTATTGATTGAACAAAAACTAATTTCACTGTGATTATTGTATATTCCTAGAAGCATACTAGGTGCATTGCATGTTACATGTCATGAACGGGAGTATATAACCTTGTGTTGCATGTTCCAATGCTTCAGTCTCTGTCAAATCCAAGTGGAGGTTGAAGGCGTCACATTATGGCTATATATGGGGGACTTTAATGAGATTCATGAGCAACATGAGAAATATGGACGAGCTGTTAGACCTTATGGTTAGATGGAATCCTTTAGAAAAGCCATGGAGGATTGTGGTTTAAGTGACTTGAGTTACAAAGGGAATATAGTTACTTGGAGTAATAATAGAGAGGGGAATGATTTCACAAAGAAAAGCTTTACATAGCATTGGGAAATTCTAAGTGGCTTAACCTTTTTATTGAAATAAGTGTCAGCACTCTAGCAGTTTATAGCTTAGACTATAGTCCATTTCTTATCTCAATGAGTAATGGGCTGGAATATGTCAGAAGGAATAGAAGAATTTTCAGGTATAAAGCAAGCTAGGGTAGGAGAGGCGGAATGTAGTGATTTAATCAAAAGTAACATGGGTTTGCTCTCCAAGGTCAAATAATTATTTGCAAGCAGCTACAAAAGGCCTGAATAGGTGCAAAACTAGGTTGGTTAAATGGAGCAAGGAGGATAAAGAAATTAGAAGGGAGCTACTAAGGCTAAATTAGCATAGATTAAATCTCTCAAAGAATCTAACCTTGGTTGTCATACTGTGGAAACAAAATAGTTATATAAAGAAAGGGCTCTTCTGCTTAAAGAAGATGATCTAAAATAGAAACAAAGAGCTAAACACAAATGGCTAAAGGAGAGAGACAGAAATACAAAATGTTTTCACAAATGTACTTCTCAAAAAAGACATCCAAACACTACCAATAGTATCACTAATGGGGATGGCAATAAAACTACCTCTTCACAAGAGATAAGTCAACTTTTCCAGAATTTTTACCAAGAGTTGTTCACTACATTTGAGCCAAAAGGAGTTGCAGAATGCTTGCAACTTATGCATTCATTAGTTATTGAGGAGATGAATGATATGTTGCTTCAAGAATTTTCTGCCACAAAGATCGAAGAAGCTATTTTCAAAATGAATCCTTTAAGTTCTCCTGGCCTATATGGTTCAGCAGGGTTTTTCCAAAAAAATTGGAACATAGTTGGCCAAGATATTTGTGATGCAGTACTGGCAGCCCTAAACTCTAATAGATGGACATATGACATAAATGAAACTTTTATAGTTCTGATTCCAAAGAGAAAAGATCCCACAAAAGAATCTGACTTTAGGCCAATAAGGATATGCAATGTCGTATACAAGATTATTGCAAAAGTGCTGGCCAATGGATTGAAAACTATAATGCTAGTGATCATTTCCCCCACCCAAAGTGCCTTTGTCCTTGAGAGATTAATATCTAATAATGTGATTGTTTCCTATGAATCTATGCACACAATGCAATGTAGGATGAAAGGAAAGTTGGATACATGGCCTTGAAATTGGACATGAGTAAAGCATATGATAGGATCGAGTGGAACTTTCTTAAAGCAATTATGGAAAGGATGGTTTTGCCAATAAATAGATTGATCTCATTATGAAGTTTCTCCCTAATGTTTCTTATCCACTATTACTAAATGGAGTTCCACAAAGAGCTTTCAAACCTTCAAGGAGCATTAGCTAGGGTGATCTTGTATCATCCTACCTGTTTAGCTTACCCTCAAAAGCTCTTAGCACACTACCAAATAGAGCTGAATAAACTGGTCTAATTAATGGCATTGCCACTAAGAGGATGGCTCCACAATAATAACTTGTTTTTCGTAGATGCCAGTTTGTTGTTTTGCCAAGCTAGCTCTTTGGAATTGAGTAGGCTACTCAATCTACTAAAAGTTTATGAACAAGCATCTGGCTACTCAATCTACTAAAAGTTTAGCTTCAATACCAGGAAAGCAACAAAAGGCATAATCACTAGCATTATAGGCATTCAATCCATTGGTTCCTATGAAAAGTATCTTAGTTTACTAGCTCTGGTAGGAAGATCTCGATCTAAATCTTTCAAAGGTAATCTAGATAGGTTGAGGAGTAGATTAAGCAACTGGAAGTTGAAGTTCCTCTCTTAAGTTAGAAAAGAGATACTGATCAAATTAGTAACACAAGCCATCCTACCTATAGAGTGTGAGTTTTTAAACTTCCCAAAGGCCCACTGCAAGAGATTAACAAACTTATGCAAGGTTAGTGGTGGGGCCAAATAGGCTAGGAAAAAAGAATTCATTGGACTAAATGAGACAAAATATGGAAGGCAAAGTCAATAGGTCGGTTGGGATTGCGAGATTTTGAAAATTTAACCTTGCAATGTTGGCAAAGCAAGGTTGGAGGTTCCTACAAACTCCATATTCACTTGCTGCTTGAGTTCTCAAACTTAAATATTTCCCTAAAGTTGATTTTCTTCAAGCAAAGATAGCAATCCTTACTTTCAAACTATGTAAGAATCTAGTCAGAAAAATGGTTTCTTCAACCAAGTTCTTTTAGAACTCGGAGTGAAGTGACAATTCTAGTTGCAAAGACTAAAGTTGTTGAACTTATCGATGCAAACAAAAAGAGTTGGAATCTCAATTTGGTCAAAGAAGTTTTCACAAATGCTGAAGCAGAGATCATTTGTCAAATTCCCATAAGTCATAGCACCAGACCAAATAATGTGGAAGTCCACAGACAATGGATTCTTCACAATTAGGAGTGCATATCATCTTCAAGGTGAAGTGCAAAGCAAATCATAAGGCCAAACTTCTAAAAGCAACACAAAAAGTGAAAGATGAACTAAGATTTGGAAGCTGACAATCCCAAATGTGCTGTCTACGAAGCTAAAATTGTTCAAGGAGAAAATAGTGGAAGGTCAATACCACCCTTTCTGTTTACAAGACCCATAATCTATTGAACATGCATTGTGAAAATGTATTGCTACTATGTGAGGGCAATGCCCAAAGAAGATTCAAAAGAGAAGAGTTGTCAATAACAACCTTAAGGAAACTATGGAAGAAATGTTGAGAAGTTGAACAAGGAGGAGATGGAAGAAATGATAGCAGTGCTTTGGAAACTCGAGAGAAGAAGAAATGATTCTGTTTTTAACGAAGTTCTCACCCACCCAAATTCTCTGTTGCAGCATATACACTAGTTACTGCAAGACTTTAGAGACTCTCAATGTAAGGCTACTAGTCAGGCAACAATTGCTAATAGTCAAATAGGTGGATGGGAAGCTCCCCCAAGGGATAATTTCAAAATCAATTGGGATGTTGCAATAGATAGGGTGCACTGGTAGTAGTACTACAAGATTGGAATAGGGTTATAGTTCATGATTGGGAAGGCAATGTTATGGTAACAATGAGAAAGAAGAAAGATTTGTTTCCAGATCCTCTGTTAGCAGAGACTTATGCCTCCAAGCAACAATCTTTAGCATTGATTTGCGACTGAGGAGAATAATACTAGAGGGGGATGCAATTAAAGTGGTAAAGGCTATTCAAGATCAGTGGCATGAGATTTGAAGTGCACAGGAATGCTCATATCCAATGTCAAGGATAAGCTTCAAAGTTATGCTCAATGGTCGGTTAGACATATCAATAGGGAATCAAATCATGTAGGTGCACACACTTTGGGAAAGAATGCTTTAGACATTCCTGATTTTATTGTTGACACAGAGGAAACTAGCTCCACAGTGTATTATTTCTCTTTTATATAGGTCTTTATCAATGAAAGTTGATTGGTTTAAAAAAATGAATCCATCTCCAATCACAAGATAATAAGCAAAACGGCCAAAATCTCAGATAAGAATAATCAGGAAGGGCAGAAGACCATACTTCAGCTGGGCAGCTAGGTCCAATGATAATTGAAGGAGAGAGATAAACCAAATAGCAAGTGTATTGATTGTCTTTTCCGTAGGAAGTTTAAACAACCCAACATTTAAAGCATACAACGCGCTCTATTGTGAATTTCAAGGAATGACACAGTAGTTTTGGGTTGAGTCATATATATAAATATATAAACCGGATATTTTGGGTTGAAATTCTCCATCCAAACTCTTGAAGCTATTGAACTGGGACAATTTTTTCTTGCATTGTCGGGGGCCTTTCTGAGATTAGTTAGAACTTATTTTTCCAAACACTCTGTCTAAAAAATAACTGTCTTCTACTGTACAAAGCGTTTGGAAATATTTTATTCTTGCATAACTCTTAAGTCGCCGTGTTGTTTATTCCAATAAAATTGCTTATTTATAATTAGTTATTTCTAACAAAATGATTATTTTCAATTAAAATAAGTTTATTTTTGTCGCAAAAGACTGGTCACAAATACCTGTTTTTCTTGTAGCGTGCATGATTTTCTTACTTAGCTACTTCTCAATCAAATCCTTTGATTAAACACTATTTTCTTAATTAAAAAAATTGTCCAAGACATTTCTCGAAAAGTTATATAGAGACAAGTTAGAAAGCACAATCTTTAGAACACAAAAGGGACTATAAAGACTAGAAAAGGTTTAGATTGTTTCATTGTTCCCTATAGGGCTGTATTCTCATACTAATACCCTCAATGCAAGATTTTGAACTTTACCTATAGAAGCTAGAGAGAGTGAATGTGTTTTTATGAAAATTATGCAAGACTTATAATCTAACCGATCAAAATATCTGAGCAACCACATTTATCAAAATCCAAAACTAAGAAAATCTACTTTGGGTCCTAAGCTAGCACTTAAATATATATATATATA
>QEOT01124279.1:188331-214644 GCA_003123785.1 Pterocarya stenoptera | reverse complement strand
TGGGGGGGGGGGGGGGGGGGAGGTTTAGGAGACTGGGGTCAGATAGCAACCACCAACAGTTGCAGGAAGAGGGTCATATAAAAGGGGATGCCTAGACAACTTCAACTATCTCTTCTGCTTCTCTCTCAGCAACCTCTTAAGGAAGACAACATCTCCAACAAGAAGAGCTCAAACTTTCTTCGTACAGTAAGAAATGAGAGGCCATAAGAGATTATAAACAAGTATATTATAGTAGATTTTTCCTCCTCAAATGACCATGGACATAGGCGACATGCTGAACAACGTAAATCTATGTGCCCCTTACTTTTACTTTCTCTGCACTTGTTTTCCATTCATTGCCATGGATGTACGCATCACCACTGTATAGTCGCACCGGAATACTTCTAGGAGTTCCAAACAATACCGATCGAGGCCCAGTCTACTTAGTCGGCTAAGAATGACTATTTTTCTCCTTTCGGCTTGTTGTGTGATTTTTACAACATCAACAGTGGCGCCGTCTTTAGGATTCGTTTTACTTTGTAAGCCAGAGGTGGGATAAGGATGATTTTCTGGTGCACTGAATAAATTCTGAATGATGAATGAAGCTTCCTCAAAATAAGTACTCCCAGTTCTCCTGCTCTTATTTTTACTAATGACGCAATCGCAATAATCGAGCAAGTAAACTCTTCCTCACCTATGTAGTTGGTAATATTGTGACGGCTTGAGGCTCAGGGCTCTCCTCTGCTCAGGGCTCCCCTCTGCTCCTTTGTTTAGGGGTCTCCACTGCTCGGGGCTCAAGCCTCTCCTCTGCTCCTTTACTCAGGGGTCTCCGCTGCTCCACTGCTTGGAGCTCTCCTCTGCTTCTCTACTTAGGGGTCTCCATTGCTCCACTGCTCAGGGCTCTCCTATGCTTCTTTGCTCCTATGCTCCCCTACTGGGCCCACCCAAGCTCTCCTAGCGGACTCCCCCAACAGGCTCTCCTAATGGACTCTCCCAGATGGCTCACCCGAACTCTTCCAGTGGGTTCCTTGGACTCTCCTAGTGCGTTCACCCGGACTCTCCTAGTGGACTCCTTAAGCGAGCTCTCCCAGCGGGCTCCCCCACCAGGCTCACCTAGGCTCTCCTAGCACTCACCCGGGCTCTCCCAGCGGGGTCTCCCTATGGGCTCACTCTGACTCTACCCACCAGACACATCCGAACTCTCCCCAATGATCACGTCCGGACTTTACTTAGTAGGCACATTCAGACTACTTTAGTCGAGCCTCAACAATGGCACATCTCCAACCTTTGCCGCACTCCAACAGAGTAATTCAGCATAGACAAGGCACTTACGCAACAAGCTTAGTCTCTCAGTTGGCCACAATGCATTTGCTAAGGGCCAGGGCCTCTTGAGCTTTGCCCCTTCACAGCCAGTCGGACGCGAGTCACTTGACTTGCCAACTTTCGTGCAATGCATGGTCACGATGCATTGGCTAAGGGCCAAAGTCTCTAGAGTTTTTCCCTTTACAGCCAATTGGACACAAGTTCCTTGACTTGCCGACCTTCGTGCACCACAAGCTTAGTCCCTCGGCTGGCCACAATGTATTGGCTAAGAGCCAGGGCCTCCCGAGCTCTGCCCCTTCATAGCCAGTCGGACACGAGTCACTTGACTAGCCGACCTTCTTGCAATGCTTGGTCGCGATGCATTGGCTATGGACCAAAGCTTCTCAAGCTTTCTCCTTCACAGCCAGTCGGACACAAGTCCATTTACTTGCAGACCCTTGTGCACCACATGCTCAGTTCCTCGGCTAGCCACGATGCATTGGCCAAGGGTCAGGGCCTCGTGAGCTCTGTCCCTTCATAGTCATTAGGACACGAGTCACTTGACTTGCCAACCTTCGTGTAATGCATGGTTTGGATGCATTGGCTAAAGGCCAAAGCTTGTCGAGCTTTCCCCTTCACAGCCAATATGACACAAGTCCCTTGACTTGTCGACCTTCGTGCACCACAAGCCTAGTCCCTTGGTTGGCCGTGATGCATTAGCAAAGGGCCAGAGCCTCCCAAGCACTGCCCCTTCATAGCTAGTCAGGTACAAGTCCCTTGACTTGACTATCTTTGTGATACAAGCCAAGTCTCTAGACTCACCATGTTGCATAACCGCTGCTAGCGGGTTATTTTCGGGAATGAGCCTTCGTAGTTAACAGGCCTCCGAGCTCCACAACTGCCTAGTGCAGGTACCTTTGGGAACAAGTCAATGGGCTCAAAAATTTCTTAAAGTGGACCCAGGGGGTCGGCGGGCCCTCTAACTGCTTTGTGTGAGTTACTTCACACAAACTCCAATACTAACAACAAATAAAACATAGGCATCAAACGAACATACACTTTACAAATAACAACAAACAGCTAAGCTCCGCACTTTCACCAAACGTGGTTGAGCCAGCCTTCCACCGCATCCGAGCTCCGCTCGCACTATATGCTATTGAGCCAACCTCCTGCCACATCCAAGCTCTCCGCTTGCACTATATGCGGTCGAGCTAACCTCCCGCCGCATCCGAGCTCTATGCTCTCACTATACACGGTTGAGCCAGCCTCCTGCCACATCCAATCTCTTCACTTGCACCATACGTGGTCGAGCCAATCTCTCGACACATCCAAGCCCCTCGCTCGCATCATAAGCTGTTGAATACACCCCCCGCCTGAATTCACCCCTAGAGACATTAATTACTTAACACAAGCGGATTATTTTGTTTTATTGTTGATGACTTTTGTTTTATCTTAAAGATTTTCAAGGACTTTTGTTAAAATAAGTTGCCCTTAAGAATCGTGGGTTTCTATGGAGGGATAAAATATCACAACCCATAGTTAGGCCATGCCCACCAAGCCACTACTAGGGATAAGGAAGGACATGAGAACATGCAGATGTTAGGAGTCAGGGGGTGTCAGGGGTCAGGGGTTAGGGGTCAGGAGGCATGGGGAGAGTTAGGAAGGCGTCAGGGGTCAAGAGGCTTGGGGGTTAGGAGGCATGGGTGTGTCAGGAGGCCCGCCCGGCCCCGCGGATGGGGGGGGGGGTGTTAGAAGTTAGGGGGTCAAATACCCAACCACCAATAGTTGCAGGAAGAGGTTCATATAAAAGGGGATGCCCAGACAACTTCAACTCTCTCGTCTTCTTCTCCTTCATCAACCTTTCAAGGAAGACAGCGTCTCCAACAGGAAGAGTTCCAACTTTCTTTCTACAATGAGAAATGATAGGCCATGAGAGACTATAAACAAATTTATTATAGTGGATTTTTTGTCCCCAAGCAACCTTGGACGTAGGCAACATGCCAAACCACATAAATCTGAGTGTCATTTACTCTTTCTTTTTCTACACTTGTTGTCCATTCGTTGCCATGGATTTACGCATCACCATTGTACAGCCACACAGAAATACTATCGAGGGCCCCAAACCACACCGATCGAGGCCCAGCCTACTCAATAGATCGAGAATGACTCTTTCTCTCCTTTCGGCCTGTTATGCGATTTTTACAGCACCACACTACCCAGATCACTTAGAAAAATCATGTACAGGAAGTATCCGTAGCTATAAATATATGGCTTAAATCAGAGTTAAGGATTTCAGAAACTATTAAAAATTTTGAGCTAGCTAGCCTAGTTTGCTCGACTAAGACACATATCTCATTCGCTCTAACAAGTCATTTTTCTTGATTGGGACATCTTTCACGTGTCTAATGAAATACCCCGTAGAGTTTCAAATGATCCTTTTTTGTCACACGTGTCTAGCGAACAACACTATGTAGCTCTTACTTGATTAAACATCTCACAAGTTGTCTAGTGAAATCTTTGCGGAAGCCTTGATATATCAATTCTACATCTGATCATGGATGTCTAACTAACTAATTATTATTGTGACTTGAAATTTCGGTCAATTTTCAACTTCAATTCAATTCAAACCAATTACCGGGACTAATTTTTTCTTATTAGAATATGTAAATACAATTATTGAATCTAATACCACCTAAGAAAACTGCATCCACTATTGTGTACATGTATCTATCCAAACTAGACCCTGTCATTTGAGCAGGCAATCGTGGGAGATTTTGATTCATTGATGTGGTGCATAAAAGCCGCACCATCAATAATAACACATGCAAAATTGTATTAATATCAGCATCGTAAACTTGTGGGAATATCATGGCCTCTTGAATTAATTGTTCTTAAATATTTATGTACGTACGTACGAGGATAAGCCAGCGTCTCCTTAATTTCGAAATCACAAACAACTTAATTTCAGTTGAATTCTTCTTCAACCGTGATTTATAGGCCTATGATTGAAAGGATTTATAGGCACCAACTCATAGACCTCTTTTTAAAAAAAAAACAAAAAAACAAAAGCAAAATAAAAACAGAGAGATGAGATAGAGATAGTACGTGGCTTGATTGCATTTTCCTTCGATGAAAGAAATGTCCACCTGGACAGAGCCATCTCTTTTCCCGTGTCCTTGTATATAAAGTCCCCATTCTCATCCTGAAAAATACCAGAGAGAGAGAGAGAGAGAGAGATGAGGAGCATGAAAGGGGAAGTAATGCTCAATATTCCTGCCGAGAAGGCCTGGGAAATGTACACAGACAACGAAATTATTAGCAAAAAAAATCCGGAAATGCTTGCCCAAGCTGAATACATCAAAGGAGATGGCAGCCCCGGGAGTCTTAGGCGTTTCAAGCTCGGCCCTGGTAGTATCTTTCACTCTCAAAGCTCGAGTATCTGCGAATCTCCCTTTATTCTATTTATATATATATATATGCACTTCCTTAGATGTATTCTATTTATATATATAAATATATATATGTATTTATATATATATATATATAAATACATGCACTTCCTTTTGGCGTGATTGATATCTTACCCTATCTCGTTCCAGCTCAATTTAAGTGGTAGAGATAATAAATCTAGAGTCTTTCAGCATGCAAACAAGAACACTTCTCTACTTATAGGTTAAAAAAAAAAACTTGACCAAGTTGAGGATGGATGTCCAAACTCTCGGTCATCAAAAGCACCCTAGAATGACAATTTCTAACTTGAGTTCAAGTCCTAGATTCCATCGACCTTATTTCTTAAACCGATCTAGCCAAAAAACCCATTGCATTCATGGTAATTTAGTAGCATAATTTTGGGTATTGAGATTCCAAAAGGAAATTAATAACTAACCACGCAAAATGTGCTGTACTTTTCAGGCGTCAGCAAATACGTGAAAGAATCAACTCAGAAGATAGAGAACGTGGAGAAAGGGAAGTCGGTAACATATAGTGTAATTGGAGGTGATCTAAGTAGGATGTATGAGCCATATAAGGTTACCTTCTCATTTATACCAGTGCAAGGAAAAGAGAAGGAGATGTGCGTGGCTGAGTGGAGGGCTGAGTTTGAGGCATTGACGCCGGCAACGCCTCCACCAGAACAGGCGAGGGATGCAGCTCTAGGTTTCCTCGAGTGGTTTGACAAGTTTGAGCTATGCTTCTAGCTAGCCACCTTAAATAAATGAGCCATGTAGAATTATAACATGTACTGTACTACTTTTTGTTTTATGTTACAGCGCTGGTCATAAAGATTTCTTAACGATCAAAAGCAATATATGTTAAGAAAAATATTATATGTGTAGAGTGTGAGAGTGAATAATGACTGATGTATAATAAATTCATGCACATGTTAAAGTATAGTCCATGCATGTGGGATGTCATGATTGGTAATGTTTGCCTGCTGATAAATAATTTCATCATACGTGTGGTCATTTTTGGAGAACCTGATATCCCAAAATAAACAGAGTTGTATGTGTGGGCTTTCTGAGAAAGCAAAAAAATATGAAAATGAAAAATGGGAATTATTATTGTAGCCGATTAGTGGTAGTGAAAGGATTAGCTATTGAGTACTCCAACTCTCTACATGAGATGAGTTCTCTCTCTCTCTCTCTCTCTCTCTCGGTGAGATATCCTCCTCTTAGTAGCAGTATACCTTGCTCCCTCTCCTTCCAACCCAACAATCGTCTCCAATAACATTTCATCCTCATCCTCACTTCATTTCTCTCCGTCTCTTCAGTCCATCTAACCTCCATAACTACATACTATGTCATCCCACTCAACACAATAGAACTCGATAAGTTCATCACTGAAGCCGAAGCCTTAACATCGAATGAATTAAAGCTGGAACCGGAACCAGAAGCAGCAAAGAATTTCTCAAGTTTAGCGCTGGTTGAGAATCTGATCTCTTCAAAGTCCCTTAACAAACAAATTTTTCATGCTACAATAAAACTGTGATCTGGAGCTTTGTTATTGGACTTACTATAGAAGATATTGATATCAATACTTAAGATCCCCTTCACCTTCCCAACAACTAAGAGAAAGAACGAGTTCTGGAACTTTAAAGGCTTCTACATGGTGCTCCGTCAATGGCCCCCTGGCCTTAGTATCCAAGAAATCCCTTTACATTACTCCATCTTTTGGATACAAATATATGGATTACCGAGATGCTGAAAAAAATGAATGCTGAAAAAATAGGGCAGGTCTTGGGGAATCTCATAGAAGTCGATTTCGCTTCTATTTATGGGGTGGCACTGAGAAGATTCCAAAGGATAAAAGTGGAGATCAATGTTAACAATCCTCTTCTTGAAGGCTTCGATCTTTTTCGTCCGAATAGAGCAACAATTAGGATCTTTTGTAAATACGACGTCTGTCCGCTGTTACACATGCGGGAATCTAGGTCATATTCAACAAGCATGGATGAGAGTCACTAATAACAATAGTAGAAGAGGTAATCCTTTTGAGATTCAGCATCAAGAAAATCCAACCAACATCTCAAGCAAAGAAAAAATGCATCCAGAATATGCCTGTAAGAGTTTTATTAAAACTCTGTCCCATAGTACACCCATATCTTAATGGGTTTAGACTAGTTCAAATATTATAATTTAAATAATGAGTCATAGTGGGACATGAATACCTCCATTCTAGTCATAGTGATACACGAATATCTCTAGATTTTATGATGGCCAGAAGTCTATAAATAGCATTGAGGGGTTAAGAATTCTTATCTACAACATAATTTGTGCTTCTAGCCATCGGGAGATACTCAAATATAAAGTTGTTAGGATGATCATTCTCTCTTCATCAGGTCAGATTCTTTATCAAACTGATGTGGAGGGAGATACGTCTTCTAGCTATTATTATTTATTATCGTGGATCATAGAAAATTGAAGATCCTAATCTTATTGTTTCATGTTAAAATATTTAACATGTGGTATCAGAGCTAGGTTGTAGATATTTTATGATTTCGATAAAATATCTTTTAAAGATGAAATATATAAATGCCTATTTGATTTTCCGTGTGTTTCTCTCGGCTTGTTAATATGTTGAGGTTGACTGAAGACACATTATCCTCTTTTTGGTCTGAGAAATAGATTTACATTATATTTGAGAATTTTAAGTGACTGTTTTAGGTTCTCATATGAAGAACTTTGAAGTGATATTCTTGCCTCTCTTTCGGTTTTTGCTTGATTTTTCCTTATTCTTCTCCACTTTTGCTTCTACATATCTATGTCATATATATATATATATATATTTTAAAATAGACTCATTTCATTAATGATCTGAATTTACATCTGTTGACTTATTAGTACATGAAAACTTCAAACTATAAGCCAAACTAGGCATTAGCTCTGGGGCTTCCCCACACACAAATTGCTTTGTGGCGGACATTGTTTTAACTTCTAAATAAACTCTCTCAAACAGATAAAGCGTTCTGTAAACCATAACTTGAAGGACCCCTCTACCTTTCGAAGGAGGGTGAGTATGTGACACCGCTATAGACATCAAATCCGAAACTTATTTCTAATAAAATACTAACTAAAATAAGTAGAAAAAACTACAACTAAACACATTAACAACAACAGGACCACAAGCACTGGTGAGACCTCGGACTACACGTCCACTGCAAGCATTGGCATCTCGAGCCCTGACTGAGCGAGTACCTAGCTAAAGCACGGACCACAACAGCCCGACCGTACGATCACCAGACGTAGCATCTCTCACTACTCTCGACTAGCTCTTGCCCCAGATTACGTCCGATCCAAAAGGTCAAACCATACTTGGGTCAACAAAAAGCAACAAAACTAGAAAAGCAAAACAAAATACTGAGCAGGAAAAAAACAACACTTAAACGATAAAAGCCAAGAACAAAAACGGATGAACAGTGTGCAAACGGTCCGTAGTGGCGAGTACAGGACATTGTTCACACTAGGAGGAAAGCCGTCGGTCAAACTTGGAAGTCTTGGAGTCAAAGGTTCCACAGAAGCTAAGCGTGGCGTCGGCAAAGGACTCCTCAATGGCGCGTGAAGGTCACGTGCCAGCTAGATCCAGATCTTCATCCCGCGCATGCGGGCGACGCGCCACTCAGATGGACGCCAGATTTGGTAGACTTGAAGATCGGCAGTTGGGCGTCATGTCGGTGAGGCAAGTGTAGCAGGTTGACAGCTGGAAACTACTTATTTGCGACCAGTTAATTCTAGCGAAATGATTATTTGCAACTAAAATTGGTTGCAAATAATCTTTTGATTGCAATAAATTGGTCAAAAAAGTCTATTTTTCTTGTATAAGTATATATATATATACTAATAAGTATATATATATACTAATATATAGTAATACTCATATATAGTTATTATACTTATAGTATGTACTAATCTACTTATACTAGTACTATATTTATATATCAAAATATATATAGTGAATTAATAAACTAATTAAATAATGTGGTTGAATTAAATAATTATAATCATATAGTTCAATTAAAAGAGGTGAAATTACTATTATTTAAATCCACAATTACGTTCGAACGTGATATAACACCAATCGACCGTATGTAGTATAGTTCGAACGGTAATATGCATAAGAAGAGAGTTCGAACGCTTGCGGCATTTTTTTGGTTGCGGGAAAATTTTGGTGCTTATTAAATTTTCACTTTCAAACTTCACAGTCAGTCTTTCGAACGGTAGCCGATGACCCAAGTACAACTTATTCCGCTGTAATAAGTTGTATTTTAATTAGATTGGTGCCGTTTCAAGGTGTGGGGAACTTATTACAATGACAAAAGTCGCCGTAATAAGTTTTACAACCTATTTTCCCTAGAAAACCCCTCAGCCCATGAACTTCTCTCATTTTCTCATTTCTTCTTCTTCAACCAGGGCTCAAAACACTCATCTTCTCCACAATCCTCCACTTTTCTCTCCATAATCCTTCATTTTACCCACGAAATCAATAAACATTAGCTTGTTATTGATTCAAAGTAAGTTTTTTTTTCTATATAAATTAACTCATTTTCTTCATTATAGTGATAATATTTGTTTAAACACCATTTTGTAGGTATTTCTTGAGTTATTTTGGTTTGCACAGCTCAAGGTATTTCCATATTTTGAATTTATCTTCATTGTGAACCGTATATTTGTGTATTTATCTTCATTATGAACCATATATTTGTTTATTTATCTTCATTGTGTATTGATGTTTGGGTATTTATCTTCATTGCGTATTTATTTCCATAATAGTTTTCATTATCGAATCTATATATTTTTGTATTTATCTTCATTGTGAATTGATGTTTGGGATGATAGGAAAATGTTTTGCGATTGCTCTCTTGTTCGTATTCTAGGTTTGACTGTTCGAACGAGATATCAAATCATTCAAACAATAGTCCATGTTCGAACTCATTCGAACGTTAATACATAAATCAGTTTAATTACTAAATTACAATTATTAGGATACAATTTTTCCTTTTAGAGAAGAGCTGGTAGTCACCCACATAGCAGCCCCACCCCAATTTTATGAATAAACCCTCACTTGTAGTGCATGAATACTGTGGTAACAAAAGGATACTTGCGGTTTACAGAATATCAAATAACAAACCCCATGCATCAAGACAAACAATAAAAGAAAGCTAACCTATACCAAGACTAACAAGAAACCATCTAAACATGCCTAATATAAGCCGTACGCATCTTATCCAATCTATACAAACCTTTGATAATTCTAGGAAGTTGCGAACTATTTGTAAACAAATTATTCCTCCCCATGGCACCTTGCCCAGCCAAAGCATCTGCCACTTTATTCCCTTTTCTATATGAATTCTTTATAGAAAAATATACTCCCTCCAATAAACAAGTAAGTTGCTCCCAAAAATCTCACAAATACCATAAAGTGCATTTTTGGGACCTTATCCAATTCACTACGATATTCAAATCACATTCAATGTCAAGACCATTATGACCAAATTGTTTACAAATATTTATACCTCCCAACACCACTTGCAATTCAGCTTCATTATTAGAACAAGAACCAAAAAATTTTGAAAAAACAAAAATAAAAGAGCCTGTACAGTATCTAAGGATACCACCACCACCAGTCGGCCCTGGATTCCCAAAGCATGTTCTTACTCAAAACCCACGCACAATGCTTAATGGACAGCCAAATATCTGCACTACTCTCCAATTTCCCTTCCAGTCTGGCCACACATCTCTATCTCCACAACCTCCACACTACAAACAAGGAATCAAACCCATCAATGTTCCCAATTGAGCGTATCGAGAAGCTCTATTAAACCAAATTTGGACTCTTTTTTTCCAACTTTACTGCCTAAGGAATGGAACTCCTACCTCCACTGAAACCTTCCTCCATATATCAGTAGCAAATTCTCCCTTATTCAAGACATGCTCCAAATTTTCTGATTACCTTGAATCACAACAATCACATGCCGAAGCAAGAGACACCCCCATCTTTCTCACCTTTTCATCAACACTTAAACACTCAAAAGCTGCTTTCCACATATAGATAGCAATTTTCTTCAGTAACCATTTGTGCCAAACCCGCTTTGCCCATTCAAAATTTGGTGCTCTAAATCTGATAGCGTCCAATCCTGACTTTGTAGTAAAGCAACCATTCTTTTCCGGGAGCCATAAAAGGATATCAGAGGAACTTCTAAGATATCCAACTCTTTCCATCACTTCTTCAGCTTTATTTAAACCCAGAAACCTTTGCAAATTTTTCACATCCCACACATTATTAATAAACATGTCTTTTAATCTGATATGAGAATGTTCACCTTTTGGAATTTCAGAAAACAGAGGACCCAAATCCATAAAATTATCATACCACAAATTTACATTTTCTTCTCTAACCTTCCAGTTAGATTTACTTAAAAGCTCAGGCAAACACTGCAGAATTTTCTTCCAAAAAGAAGACTCTGTTCCATGTGCCACACAAAGAGCAAGATGCCCTCCTTTCACATATTTAGCTTCGAAAAATCTAGCCCATAAGGAATTATGGGTTAATAATAGCCAACCAAACGTCATAAACAAAGACCTTGCATGTCCGATATGTCCCTTACTCCTTTACCCCTTCCTCCATAGGGACACACAATTTCTTCCAAGCCTTCCATTTCATTTTTCCTTTCCCATCATGCACTCCCTAGAAAAAAGAGGCAAACATACATTGTATCTTTTTAATCACCATCTTCGAGGCTTTTAAAATTGATAACAAGTGCAATGTCATGCTCAAAAGAACATGTCTCAATAGCACTAGTCGACCTCCTTAAAACAACAATCTACTTTTCTAGCCCTAAATTTTCTTACTGATTTTTTGAATTAAAGGGTCAAAATGACAACCCTTCAATTTACCATCCACTATCGGCACTCTCAAATAAGTAAAAGGAAATTTACCTTCAACAAAACTAGTCTCCTGTAACAGTTCTCCCTTCCGCTGAGCACCGAACTTCTTAGAGAAAAAAATAGCTGATTTATGTTTATTCACCCTTTGACCAGTCCAACTTTCATACTCCTTGAGCACCTTCATTAAATTTCGAATAGATTTTTTTAAGCACTAGCAAATATAACAACATCGTCTGCATACAATAAGTGAGATAATAGGAGAACCAGTTGGATGTGCAAATGGTAAAATACGCTTTTCTGTCATCTTCTTTTGAATCAATCTAGACAGAACTTCTTCCATGATGATGAAAATGTACAGAGACAATGGATCCCCTGCCTCAAACCCCTTTTTGACTTAAAGAAACCTCTATAAGTGTCATGCATCATAACAGAAAACCATGGAGTAGAAATGCAGTTTTGAATCAACAAACAAAAGTAATCTGGAAAACCAAAAGCATGAAAGATCTAATCTACCACCTACCACCCTACTCGATCATAAGCTTTGCTCATGTCAATCTTTAACATAATGTTACCACCTCTCACCCGCCGATGTAAGAGTTTAGTCATCTCCTGAATAAGCATTACATTTTCAAAAATACTCCTCCCTTTCACAAAAGCACCTTGTTCTAGTGATATTAAATCACCAAAGATAGCTTGCCAACAAGGAGTTTAGAGAATACTTTATAAATCACATTGTAAAGGCTTATCAGACGAAATTTATCAAAATAATGAAGGTCCTTTACCTTTGGAATAAGAACTATATAAGAGGAACAAAAAAACCGAGGCAACATATCACTTTGAAGAACTTCCTCACCGCTTCCATCACATCATTTTTAACAATCTTCGAGCAGGTAAGATAGAAAGATGACCCAAAACCATCTGGTCTCGGGCTACTATCCACTGAAATAGAAGAAAAAGCTTTATATACCTCCTCCTCAGTCGGTTCTTCCTTCAACTGTCTTATAGAGTCCTCAGATATCACCAGTTGTATAATACTATCCAAATTTGGCCTTTGCACCGAAGTATCCTGGCCCAGGAATTGTTCAAAATAGTTAATAGTACCATCATGAACCATTTTCATATTTTCCAATACCGAACCATCAAGTAGCACCATGGAATTCACACAAGAATTACGTCTTCGTTGCGCAATCACCGCATAGAAGAACATTGAATTTTGGTCACCATTAGTTAACCATTTTTGTTTTGCTTGCTATGCTAGCCTTGTCTCTTCCCTTTTATACCATAACTGTAATTCAGCCGTAGAAACAAGAAACTCTTTTTCAACTGATTTTGAGTACTCTGTCTACAGTAATGCCTCATACTTTTCCACCCTTTTCTCCAACTCTCACTTAATGCCATCAACACGTCCAAAGGTCTCTTTATTCCACACCCGAAGCCTTTGTTTCAATCTCTTCAGTTTACCCACCAACTTACATAACCCTGAATTAGCCACCATATGTTCATTCCAAGACATTTCAACCATTTTCAAAAAATCCACATGCGACATCCACATGTTCTGAAATCTAAATGACACTGGACCATACCTGTCCATTCTCGCAACCAACTGTAAGAGGATAGGTGAATGATCTAAAGTATTTATATTCAACAAAGATGCCTTAGCTTCACCGTATTTTACTGAAAATTCATTATTAATCAACACCTTGTCAAGTTTTGCCCAACTTCTCGACAAGCCTTGATGGCCATTACACCAAGAAAATTCTCTTCCTTCAAATCTGAGATCCAACAAGTCACATCTATCAATACAACCATTGAATTCAGCCATAGACGAAACCATGCGAGGTCTACCTCCCACCCTTTTTGCATCTGACCGAATTACATTAAAATCTCTCATAACTACCCAAGCCACATCAAAATGCGAAATCCCTTGAAGTTGCTCCCACAGCTCACTTATCTCAATATGAGAACATTTAGCATAGAAAAAGGTAGAAAGCAAAGAGCCCTTATCCTCTGTTAATAAACCTATCAAACATTGATTTGAAGCTCCCACAATATCAACCTGAATATCATATTTCCAAAACAGCCAGATCTTCCCACCTTCCTCTACATTAGAACAAAAATTAGGAAATTGCAAACACAATGCCCACCTTCTTAGCTTCTCCACATCTTGCAAAGGTTCTGATACAGCCAAAATCGAAACTTTTTGATCTTTCACAATTTGCTTTAATCTTCTATTCGACGTGCCCAACCCTCTAACATTCCATGACATAACTTTATCAATCATAAGTTCAATTTGTAAGGTTGGGCCTTAGCCCTCTTAGACTTCCTCACTTGCACTTCTCTCTTATTTCTTCCTTCTGATGTACCCACCGGCGCAATACCTAGGTCTGAGCAATAGTCCTTTTGAGCATCAATACCAACCTCCATATCTCCATCAGATAACACAACAAAACTGTTCCTACACACCACACCCTCATTTTCACCCTCTATATCTTCCACTTCCTCCACAATAACCTCCTCTCCTTCCTTAGAATTTTCAACTCTGTTGTCATGGGTAGTCCTAGAACAACCACCAATTTCAACCTGCACCCTTATAACACCCGAATTATTATCTTGAAATATTTCTCCTTCCTCTTCAATACTTTTATCTATCAAGTTATCTTCTTCCATATTGGCAATACCTGCATTACTAACCTCATTCACAACTTCTTTATTTTTCTCATTCACATTCAAAGGAACATGCACAACTTCATTATTTTTCTCCTCCTCCCTCTGATCCTGAATCAGCAAAACAGGACCTTCCTTTTCAACTCTCACATTTTCTTTTCTACCCACTTCTTTCCATACCTTCCCATCTCCCTCCTTCCTCAAGCCTTCCTTCCTTTTAGCCTTAGGCTTCTCTCCAACACAGCATTCCACTTCAGTGTGGCCTTGCCTAAAACATTTATTACAATAAAAACCCCTCTTCTCATATATGGCCTTTTCCCAACTCTACTTTTGTCCTACAACCAATGGAAACCCTCAACAGGATCCTTCTACAAATCCACTTCAACACACAATCTTGCACTAGTGGCTCTTATTCTATATAATGTGGCATTATCTGTACCCAAAAATCTACCAAATCTAGTGGCAAGACTCTGTAAACACTCCAATATATATAAATGTAAAGGAAAACCTGGTAAATACATCCACTGTGATGCGATCGGTGGCTCCTTGTTGACGTCAAAGTTCACAGACTAGTTAAACAAATGAGACTGGCACCTTTCCACCATTAATCCTATTGGGACGAGCCTCATACTCACCTGATTGTTTCCTACCTCTAGCGGGTTGCGTGCCCACCATGAGTCATTCGTTGCGGGGGTATAGCAAGCAAGGTGCATGGCTTGCCCTTGATGTTACAAATTCCATGCCCAACTAGGATTCAACGAATTTGGTGAAGTGCACTAGCTAGTTAGATGGCCACTACCCACCTTACACTCTTAATAAGATGGTGATGTGTAACATGGCTAGCGGTGATGGTTTGGCCAGGGAGAATGAGCGGCAGCGGCTGTATGAAGCTTCAAGAAGAGGAGACTGAATAGAAGGAACTAGGGTTCACGTAGGGCATTCGGGAAGTGAAGTAACTAAAATGTTGTGTGCGTGTGTTCTGAAGTGAAGTGCAAGTGTTGTCTGAAAGACTTAAAGTGGGGCTGGGCTCAGCAACGTAGGCTTAAGGGATTTGTCCCTAGGCTATATTATGGTTGGGTTTTATCTAATTATTTTCTTCTTGTTATTTGTTTGTCAAATTGGGTTACTCTAGAAAGTCTAGTACAGGCCCATGGCCTTTTTCATTATTTTGTAGGGTTCCTGTTTATGTAAGGGCGCCATCATGTGCCTATTTCTTTTATGCAAAATTTGAGTGAAAGTTTAATTTCTCCCTTCTATCTTTTTTCTTTTCAACATGTTCTAAAAAAGCACGGGGAAGCTTTTTCTAGTATGTGTTTATCAAGAGTGTTACAAAATGTAATTGAGATATACGGTTTATACGGGCGACAAAATCATAGTATGAACAAATCAAAATTTACTGGAAGCTTTGATGGACGTTGTGGCAAGAAAACTTGTCTTTGTAACATTAGTTGCAATTTTATTTTAGGTCATGCAACCTTTTATTTTGGCAACTATAAATCGTGCTCACAGAGGATCACTAGTTATTGATGCTTTTTCTTCTTTTGTGAAGGTCAAATGCCAGTAGCATGGTTGAAAAACCCACAATGGTGCTCGATGATGGTTGAGGTGTTTGGAATGTTTATCCATGACTTGTACAATAATAAAGTGCAGAAAATATGAAAATATAGAAAGAGATAAGATTTACATTGTCCGCACCAAGGCCAATGTCCATGGGTTTTTTTAGAGCAAAATTAATTATAATTGATAATTTTACTGGCTCTCGTGGCCACCCATCAGCTCGTTGATACATCCACGCACTACAAGAAATAAGGCTTTTTGCGGCGATTTTATGTCTGTTGGAAATAAAATCGTCGCAAAAAGTAGTTAATTGCGGTGATTTTTACATCGTCACAGCCTTTTTACATAAAATTTTAAAACTGATTTTTTGTGGCGATTTTTCTACTTTTTGCGAGGGACATATTCGCCGAAAATGATTAATTGGTCTTTTTGCAGCGATTTTAACTTTTTACGATGAAAACATTCGTCGGAACATTAAAAAAAAATTATTCCAACCGTTTGTTAATCGATGCAATTGTAAAAGTGATATTTTGCAACGATTCTGAACTTTAAAAATCACCGCATGAAGAGTATTTGCAGCGATTGTTGGGTGATGCAAATTTAGTCGGAAAAAAAAAGGTCAATTTTAATCACTTGATGCTAATTAGAAGCATTTCCCTCACTTTTTTCCCTCCCCTCTCTCTTTCCCCCAGTGCCGTTCTCCTTCTCTCCTCCGATGTCTACTCTTCACTCCTCCACGCAGCTGCCACACCACTGCACGCCGCCGTCTACCAACCTTCACCGTCCACCTCCACTGTCGGCGGCCAACCCAGCCAGGCCCCTCCCTCGCGGCTTCTCTGTCTCCCGCAGATCTCCCTCTCTCTTCACCCTCGAAGTTCTTTCTCCCTTGGGTTCCCAGTGTCGCCGCGTCCTCAGCCGCCGTACCACCTACAACTACCGGCGTAGCTACCCCCCAATGGTCACCAGCCTCTCCACAGAAGCTCTCCCTCTCTCTCATCGTCGATTTGCTCTCCCCCTCATGAATCTCGCTCAAGCTCCTCGTACAAGCCCTGCGCCGCCTTCCTCCACTGCGCAGCATCACTGCAAGTCAGCCCTCCACACAGCAGCAAGGCCACCCCCATGCTCCACCGCCTCCCCTTCAACACCGTAAGCCAACCCAGAACAGAGCCACCCTCTGCTTTTGTTTTCCAGCATATATGAAAGTAGCTTTTATCTTCAAATATCGAAATTCTTAGCGACTTGATGGTGGGTTTGGCAGATAGTTGTGAATATAACTCATAAATCTAGCAGCTATTTTGGTTTCTTGGATGTTTATATTCACTGTTAGATTCATTTTTCTATTTATATATTTTTTGTTCTTCCTTGATTTCGAATTATTGGCCTTTTTTTTTGTAGACTAATTTCTAGATGTTTGAATCTAAAATCATGCCCTTTCTTGCACAAGATTCATTTGTATCTCGTGATTTTCTGTACGTGTTGATGTGGGTATTAGATTAGGGCAAGATTTTGGCGTTGAGTATGATTTTTCCTATCTAAGCAGAGTTGCCTTTTGAAAATGTTTGTAGTTTTCTTTTTGGCTTTTAGTGACTTACAGTTCAGGGCAAGGCACTGCTTTTAGTGGCTTTTAGTGCTTGGAGTTTTAACTTAGTGAGCTACACTTTTCTTCCACCATTCTTTGACTAACCAAAAGAAGTGTTGTTGAAATGTGTACATTTATGTTATAATTCATAGAAGATGTTCAAGCTTATTGGCATTCTCAAGCTAATAACCACAACGAATTGATATCACCCACTTTTAATTACCTAGTACATGGTTTTTGCACCATTGAACTTCTATAATTTTAACTCTTGGTGTTCAATAGTAACAATGATAACATCAGACATTATGGGTCACATAAACTTGTGTAACTTAGATTTGAATTTCAAATTTCCTAATCCAAATATAACTTGTGAATTTCCAGTAATGTTTTACAGTAATGTATGATAGAAAATTTCTAGTGGAACAATATAACATAACATCAGAAGATGCAGGAGAAAAAGAAAAAGAAAAAGGAAAAAAATGCAAGATAAGTTGTGCTAATTAATTATTGTTTGTTCCTTTCTCCATCTCATGACTGGTGTTTTATTAATGGTGATCTTCCTAATATTGATAGTGATTGGCATAAAGTGGCCAATTAATTACCTGTGCATCTTGTTTGAATCACAACCTAGAGTCATCCTCTAAGAACCTGTCAATCTATGGTGCATCTAGTGTAGGGAGGGTTACTCTTCCAATGGTTTTTGAAGAGCTAGCTCTCCATTGAATAAAGCAATATGGCTGTCAATTTTCTTGTAGAATCACTGCAATCTCAACCCCTACGGGGGCAATATATATATATCAAGCATCCATGAATCATAATTGTGGTATGATGCTACTTTATATATAATAAGTTTAATTATATTTTGATTATTTGAGATTTAGCTAACTACAAGAGAACCTAATGACCACAAACAGGGCAGATCTGTGGAATGAGCTTGGAGGACTACATTCTGTCGGCTCACCTCCCTCGGAGAGGTCTTCACTTGGTCTGTTGTAATTCTTCTTCTTTCTTTTTTTTTTTTTTTTGTTCTTTTAATAAGTTGTTCTAGATTTACTTTATACTCTTGAAATAGAAGACCTCATTTGCTCATATTTCAATTCTAATTTTACTAATCTCATATGCATTTTGGCTGTAGGAACTAACAATACTTCGTTGATAAATCAATAAAATATGGTGATCATTCACCAGCCATGGTAGAATTGACAAATGTGGCAAATGTTGCTAGCTGGTGTAGGAATTGAATGGTTAGATAGTAATTACAGATTGAAAGTCAATTGTTTGGAATTGTTTGGATTTGAATGTTTTATTCAATTATCTTACTTTGTGAGGCTTTGGTTTGATATTAGGGTAAATTACAAAATAGGGCTTTTATGGCTGTGAACTTAGCCATATAACTATTTTTGAGTCCATATAAATCTTGCTAGATAAGTAAGAATGAATTACAGATTTACGTCAATTTGTTCTGATGCTTTCTAGAATTTCATGGGACTTGTGTTTGCATTAGTTTAATTGTTTAAATAAAATTGCTTTAGGTTGATTTACTGCAAGCTTTTATTTCACTTTAACTTATTTCATTTATTGTTTACTTGAAATGCACTTTCAATTAATTGAACAAATAAATTGGCACAATAGGAATTAGAGAAGGTCATAACCACCTCAATCTTCAGGTTTATGTAGAATTGGACAATGGCATGGCTGATTCTATGCTAACCAAAGAAGGTATCAATACGGGAAGAAGATTGAGATGTAGTGTTTAGTTGAGAAAAGCATAACCACCTCATTTGGTTCTTCAATCTATTGTGCTTTTAACTAATTGGGACATTTAATTTATATGTGAATAATAATATATAATAGCTGTCTGTGGAAAGTGGCATCTTGCTGCTAGTTACGTTCGTTTGAAAGAAAAAGTAATTAAGCTAGCTAGGAAAAACCATGCAAATAGATTTTCCAAAAAGAGGTTACATAAACTCATAAATATATTGTTGGTGATGATCATCCGGTGAAAACAAACTATTTGTTGCTAAATGTGTTGTGGTTTTGTTGGAGACTGTGTGTCACTCGTGTTTGTCTCTCTAGCATGGCAAATATTGTTATGCTCTTTGGTGTGTCCTATATATGTCAGAAGAGACATATGACTAAACACTTTTTGGCATATTTAGATTAATAATGTGTGAGATAAGAAACTGTATATGCCACTAGATATTGTTAGGTCATTCTTATAATTTGAAGAATGCTAAATATGATATATATATATATGCTGGCAGAGACAACTTAACTTGTACTCCTACTCTCAATTATAAGCTGTTATAAGTTCACAGCAGTGGTTGTTTCATGGGTGCAAGCTACTAGCTCTGTACAATTTGTTAGGCTTTTTCCAAGATGTTGAATTAAATTAGACATCGCATATTTGTTTTTGAATCATGTCTCGATCCAGGGACACTTGGATTTCCTCACTATTTGCATCTACTAGAGTTTTTATATCCACATTACAGTCTAACATGCTAGACTTTTCTGGCTGCAGGTTGAGTTATATGCAGATTTTGAAACCTTCCAATTACATGGTCATATGAAACTTTCCTCTCTACTTTTTTTTTTCAATTGTGAAAATAGTAAGTTTCTTAGTAACATTTATCTACTTTTTTCCTCTCTACTTTTTTCCAATTACTGGGTGAGAAAGAGGTAACATCTATCTACCTATTGGTTCTATGTAATTTCTTAGTAAGTTTGGTCATATTAGTAGTTTGGATCTTTTTTGAGTATGTAAAAAGGACTATAAACCAATCCATAGTGTATGTAATTTCTATGTAATTTCTTAGTAAGTTTGTTCATATTAGTAGTTTGGGTATGCAATAAGTGGGTATGCAGTAAGCTCACTTGGAGGCTTACTTTTGTGACATTTTATTCGATTTTCATTCTCAAGCTTGGTTTATCTAGATTTTTCATTTTATGGTACTTCCACATTGTCATGTAAGGTCTATGGAACCATCTATTCAAAAAATGTTCTTTTCTTAAGCAGGGTGGCATTTTTGTATTGGGACCTCAACCTTGGATGCCTGACGGTTTCATAATGATGCCTGAGTGCTTAAATCAGGATTGCTTTCTTTACCTTTCATGGTAATCTTTGGTATTGTCATGTTAGTTTCCTTGGGAAGTTGTGCTGTATTCTTTTGGGGCTGGTAAATTACAGCTTCCATTAAACAAGAGCTGAGCCCACTCCATATGCTTATTTCAAATGTGAACTGAATGCATAATGCAACAAATCAGTGAATTTTTATTTGATTATGAACTAGGATTCTGTGTGGGTTTTTTGTCAATAAATATTTTAGTTTATCAAGTTTCTTAGTTTGTCAATTTGTTTCTTGCAGTTACGCCTTTGTGTATGTTGAGGAATTTGACAGGAAGGTTGCTAGCGCTGAAATTGACCTTTGTGAGCTTGTAGAACATTTTAATGTAAGTATTTTTCCTATTACGTGTACATAATTCAGTGTTTGAAGTTTTTGATATTTTTTTATGGTATAATCAGACCAAATGGTATTTGATAGCTTCTTTGAATACATCTAAGTTATATGATTCACTTTGCCATTTTTACCTAGTCGTTTTCATGAGTGAATTTTAGTTTGCTTTAATATGTAATAGGTTATACGCATTTGAAAAGGATGTTTTATTATAAAATAAAACTTAGGTGGAATAACAACCAGTTGTTAAACTGTGTCTTCTTTATGCTATATTGGTGCAGGTGCTTCCCAATTTCCAAGAAGCTATTGAACTTAATGTATTTAGTTTTAAGCTTTTAGAAATCACATCTGTAATGCTTGCACATGGGGGTGACAAATAAAGCATTTTTCATATGCTTGAAAATGAGTGGAAAGTTGTGCTACATTTAGTTTGAGATGATTGTCTTTGTATTTCAGGATTGCTTTGCCCCTATAATAGTTTCAATTATGGATGGGAATATATTTTTGTGACATTTTATACAATTTTCATTCTCAAGCTTGGTTTATCTGGATTTTTTGGTTTTAGTCCTTTTTATTCTAAAGCATATATTATAGTCCTTTCATTTGAGTTAAGGAGATCATAATATGGTCATATTAGGAGTAGGGATCATTTTTCAGAATGTCAAAAGAACTATAAACCAATCTGCAAGGTAAAATTCTGTTGGCAGTCATTTTTTTTTTTTTTAATTTTGTTAAAATCTTTTCCGGCGAGTTTATTTGTCAGAAATAGTTTTTTCGTGCATTAAAATCATTTGCGGCGATATGGTGTCACCGCAAATAAGTCATTCTAGCGACAATAACTCACTGGGAATGTATTCTGCCGACGATAAATGAAAAATCATCCGAAATACTTTCTTTTTGCTGCGATATTACGATATATAAGCGCCGGAAAAAGTTTTTGCCAACAAATTTCCAAGTATTTGCAATGCAATATCAGCTGGTGGAGGGTTTTTTTCCAACGCCTAAATTCTTATTTGCGAGGAGTAAAAATTGCCGCAACAAATAATGTTTTCCTATGATAATCTCAAACGGGCGAGTTTGAGCAGTTCCGACGTTTATTTCGCATCCAATAGGAGTCAAATCTATAATCGTTCGAAATCAATATTTCCAGCATTTTTGGGAACTAATTCCAACGAATGTAAACGCTGCGTATGGTCTCTTCTGTTGTAGTGACGGAGGTGGAAAAGTAAAGGTTTAAGATACGAAGTCTATGGTTGCTTTACGTCCATTCCTAGTCTGTCACTTTTGTCCCTCAAGACTCATTCCTAACTTTATGTCCGCACTCTCTTCTGTCTGCTCTGTGTCTCATGATGGGCTTAACATACAGAAGTGGGCTGGGCTACATAATGTGGTCTTATTGTATCTTATACCCAACACCTTCATGAATTAATTGACTTTTGGTCGTGAGAGGGGAAAGAAATAAACTTCTACAAGTAAGAGACGCGTAAGATCAATTCCTTGAAAAACTCTTTCCTTAAAATCAATCTAGACTTCTCGCGTTGTGTTAATTCTTTGGAATAGTGAGTTGGACAGCCACGACAAAACCATTTTATTTCTTTATGTCCGTGGTGAGTACAAGGAATTATGAGTTTGAAGGTGAAACCAGAGACCACCCATGAAAGCATTCTACTTCTCAGCAACATGGATAGGATCTTCGCAAGGATTGAACAAAGAAGATGAAGAAGACAGCATCACCATTAGAGAGCTGTAAATTTATACCATATTGGAAAACAGAGGAACAAAGAAAGAAATTTACAGATTGAAGATTCAAGTAATTCTGAGATCATTTTATTATTATTTTTCATGTACTTCACAGAATATTTGAGATTATTCTACTACGCAAACACAACCTTAAATGTTAATGGAGTTGGAGGCGTATCCTCTACACGAACGTGGAAAGCTTTGGAAAAGCTGAGAGTTTCTGCTCTTCATGTCTTTCTTCTTGGAGTACAAGTTTCAAAATTAACTAAATATTACAATACTTCCTGTAAACTCTGCTTCAAGAACACTATCCTCATCTAATTCATTTTAGTAGTAAGTATATAATGTGTATGGACATGATAAGAGGTATAAAACAGTTACCTGCTCTCCTTTTATGGCATCAACCAAGCAACAAATAAGAACCCACTTTCCCCCACAAACAAATCGAATTTTCTTGTGAGCAAATCGTAATTCTATTCTTTCTCTAAACACAATTCTCTTAAATTTCCCTTCAATTGACTTGGTCCCTGGATTCTTGCCAACCTGCACGATTGTTCTGTTATCACCCTATATGTTGATGGCCTTGCCCATGGAACAACAGCAAAATCATCATAATACTCTTCCATTCCACCAACAAAGAACTGCCAGGCCAAAGCACCTGCCCCCGACCGATTTCTCTTTGCAGATTTATAGATGATATCCAGAACAGTTTTGTAAAACCTATCTCGCTGAGATAATTGGAAGTTCTTGTTCAGGTTTGACAACCCAAATTCAGTGAACATGACAGGTTTCTTCAGTTCTTTGTCTCCATCCTCAATGTGTGAAAGCATCCACTTGGACACATATTTGAGTTCGTCTTCAAATTCTTGCTCATGAAACCTAACAAAAATTAAAAATTTAAAGATGAATTGGACACATTTCAGGTGTACAACCAAGAAAATATAGGTTTTCCTATAGGGCATGTGGCTTTGAAGCTCAAGCAAAAGACTGACACCAAGGTGATTGTTATTTGGGTTTGCATCAATACAACAATCAACGAGCAACAACAGAACACTAGAGGGTATTCTTTAAGCCAAGTTAAAATATTCCATGCTTTAGTATCTTGGTTTCTGAATGGCTTTCTAAGATTTCACTTGGTTGTTCCTATTTTGACTTGATCAATCCCATCATACAGTTCATCACCACGCAGCACTTACCAATGGTCTGGGTAGATGTGAACGGAGGCAAAATCAATGTAAGAGATCTTTGAGTTGCGAATAAAATCAGACCCAAGCCTGGACGCCCACTCTTCTGGGTTCATGGTCAAGCTTTTGGGGGTTTTAGGACCATAAAATCCTTCCAAGCCAACAGTCAGTAAATGGTTCTTGTCAATTGATTTCACAAAAGCTGACATTTCTTCTATCCAATCCTGCAATATAACGCCATAATTAATTTGTACTAAAAAACTCTTATCAATAATGCATATCAGAATCCCAACACAGCAAGTGCAGACGTGGTTTGTTTTGCTTTTGCTTTTGTCTTTTTTTTGTACCTAACCTGAAAAACTCAATTCCTTGACATTAAAAAAAGAAGAAAAAAACAGCTACATCAGATATACACAATTGTTACTAATTATTCTTGAATCTCGCTGACAAAGTGGAATTCTTACTAATTCACCAATTTTAAAGACATTTTAGAAGTTTAAATCAGTGTCAAAGACATGTGTTCTTCTTAAATTTGGTATAGAGGAGCAGAATCAAGATTATACAACTTACTTGGAGAGTATCACCTGAAGTATCAGTCATGCAACGGGGTTCATTTATCAATTCCCAGGCAAAGATGGTGGGATCATTTCTATACTCGATCCCAGTAATGGAGTTTCTCCTTGTCAGGATAGTCTGACAAAAGGATGTATGTCAGAAATAACAAAATATTAAAAAATATCACTTCTAAATATACAATAGCACTATCATTATACCAGCATCATGAAATATAGGTATATTTTTTTTTTATGTAAGTATTGAAATATAGGTATATTGATTAAAATGAAGATTTCAAAGGAAAGGATGGTTGAATGAAAGCTTCAATGGTTCACGTTTTTTAAAATAGTTTATAAAAAGAAAACCCTATATATGTAGTGGACAGGAGTAACATAAATTTCAAACACTGCTAACACTGAATTAGTGTTTTATCCAAATGAAAACCACAGTCCATGATCACCAGAAGCATTGAAAATCAATATAAATATATTTCATTATCTTGATCTACTTCCAAAAAATGGTTCATGAGGTATAGGCTAAACTGTGAGGTGACCACCGTCTTGATGTATTCAAGTTGCTTATCTTCTTAGTTTCCAAAATATCAAGTTATTACCAGGATGACTTCGAACAGCCATTATAATGATAACCAAACATAGGATGCAAATATATATAACATTGACAATTATGAGGTTGCTGATCAAGCAAAAACAAAATAAAACAATCGTTCTTCCCACATTTGTATCTGGACAAGAACGGTAGAGAGGGATGAAAAGTAATAACTCAAGAAATAAAGCTAATTTATGCATTTTCCATTTATTTTACTAAAAAAAATCTATGCATTGTCCTTTTCCTTTACCTCGTTTCTTTCCTTTATCTCATTTGTTAATTATAATACATTGGTCAGTGATCTATTGCAATTAAGTTTTTTATGAACCAGGGTGGTCTCACATGATCAGGTTTAGGTAGTTCTGAATATCGTTTAATTGTGTAAGTAGGTAAGTAGCATAATGTTAACTGGGGCCTCTACTTGTGTGTCATGTCATCATAGATACTTTTTACTGAACTGGAGGTACCAACAAAGCATCATAACACAGAACATTCTTAGCCTCATTGTGCATGGGGATAAAGCTTTCCTTTGAAATAGAAACTGTTAAAAGAGACATACAAGCTTCATTGATAAATTCAAGTGGGCTCAAAATTTTGGCACTATATTTTCTACTGGCCATGGAAGTACCGTTCTAAAGGTGTTCAAACCAACTGCTTGCAAGTTATAAATTAAAATAACAAATGCACACTAGGCAACAAACCAGAAGGAAGAAGTAAATAAGAAGATACCTTGATGTAATTTTTGAAGTAGTTGCGGATGGATGGATCAAAAAAGAAGGAATCATTGGAGGCGCTTAAACCTATGCCTTCTTCCCATGCCCACTTAACATACTGTGTCTTCCCTCCATATGCTTGCAAGTTATTCACTAAGCTAAGAAGCAACCTTATTCCATGTTGCCTGGCTTCTGCAATGACATGATCTAGTGCCTGCCAACCAACCCAGTTGTCAAATAAATTAAAAAAAAATATACGATTGGAAAGACTAAGTCAAATGCTATCAAGGTTATAGAAGAACTGGCAAAAATGGAACAGGAAGTATTCTGGCATCATTCATCATTCAGGATTAACTTTTTGATAATCCATGAGCCTTAAGTACGAATGTTACATTAAGAGAAAGCTTGACAAAAGACTTGTCAAAAAGGGGAAAAATAAAGAATCTTGACAAAAGATATAGGCAATTTCTTATCAGATGTCCCTAAAGGGATGGGCAAAAGTGAAATGAAGTGAGCTGGGGATTGGCGAACAAACTGAGCAAAGAGAAGGTAATTATAAACATATACATATGTATGATATATATATTTATATATATATAT
>QEOT01124279.1:165942-187965 GCA_003123785.1 Pterocarya stenoptera | reverse complement strand
CCCCCCCCCCCCCCCCCTCCCCCATCTCTGACATTTATATCCTATTGAGTAAGATGCAAAAACTTGCAAATAAGAGAAAAAAGTGATAAAACCTTCGTCTTTTGATTTTATAATACCTGGAAAACCCGCTCATTGAACCGACCAGGGGAAATCTGGAGGGCATTGTAATCACCATCGTTGAATGCCCAAGTTCTGCACACGGTGAGGCCCATTTTTGCACCGGCTTGCAACATCGCCCGGATTCTTGGTCTACTATAATCTTCCACGGCATGGTCCATTAACCAGTAAGAGTTCCACCCATTAATATAAAAGGCCCTTCCATCCAACATGAACTGAGTCCCATTCCTCTCAACAAAATCAAACTTTGGTTCTTGATGATAATTGAGCAAGAAGTCCCCAAAAGACATATACATGAAGGCCACACATGATGCAAAACCAAGAATTGGGTAATAAAGCCCGTTTCCTGCCACCATTGTTTCAACTCCTAGTATGGGAGCTAGAGAATGGAAAAAAAAAAAAAAAAAAGAAACAGTTATGCGCAAACAGTTTTAAGAAATTCCCGGAATCACCGACGCCCAGATGAGCACTACCTCAGACACAGATTTGCAGATAAATGCATATAAAATCCAATCTCCAAAACACCCAGATCCCCCTTTTATTGAGAATAACCCAAAAAATGCCTTGGAAGACGTAAAAAATTCACGAATCCTCAATGAAACTCATAATTTTCACAGACCAATGTCAAAATGCAACAAAATTCCGTAACTATGGGAGAGAGAGAGAGAGAAAGAGAGAGGGGACTTGTATGTTGGTGTGAATGAGTTTTGGGATTTTATAAAGGAAAATGAGCAAGGGAAGGTGTAAGCAAGAAACGAGGGAGGTTAACCGCGTGTGAGAGAGAGAGAAAGCACAACCAACATTAGTCATACGAAATCAGTCAAAAATGAGGAGAGAAGAAAGTGAGTACGGTGGTGGGTGTGCGGTGATAAGTTGATATCAGCTATGTTGATCATTCAGATCTAAAGGAGGATCTGATTCTTATATAGAGTCTTTCCGTGAATTTTAATATTGGACTGAACAGCTCTGTTGAACGCCCTGGGCCATGTGTGACTGTGAGTGATGTAGCCCAGAATACCTCTCTTTACCATACTTGCTAGTAATTCATCTTTAGAGATTAGGATTGGAAGTCGCTTGTGAATGAATATAATCAGAATGTAAAAGTAAGAAAAGAAAATAAAATGTTGAATTGAGATGAGATGAGATGAAATGAAATGAGATGAGATGAGTTGAGTTAAAAGTTGAAAATTAAATAAAATATTATTAAAATATATTTTTTTATTTTAAGATTTGAAAAAGTTGAATTGTTTATTTTATTTTGTGTAAAAATTTAAAAAAATTGTAATGATTATATGAAATGATATGATAATAATTGTGAAAATAAACCAGACCTAAATGTCTCACACACTTCATGCGTCATTGAAACTCATATGGATTCTGAGTGGCTGTTAAGATATCATATGTTTGATTGCTATTAAGTCACTGACAATTGATTTTAAGGTTTGGTATTTCTTCAACTAGTCCATATGCTTGATCTATTAATCTTTTTGTTTACTTTTTGTTTTGGTTGGTTTACTTTTTTATGAGCAACCTTCGTGAACGAGAGTTTTGGATAGTTGATATGAGTTTGAAATCAAAATTAAAAATTAAATAAAATATTTTTAAAATATTATTTTTTAGTATTATTATTATTTTAGGATTTGAAAAAATTGAATTGTTTATTATATTTTATATAAAAATTTAAGAAAACTATAATGATTAAATGAAATAAATTGAGATAAGTTGGAAAACTTTTATATCTGACCAAGCCTAATTCAAAACGAAAAATATAAAAGAGAGAAGGGAGTAGGGTTCCTACAAGTATCTTGTTATAGTAAATATTGGCATAGAAATATAAATAGAAAGAGTAATTCTAGATACAGTATTAAATTATGCAAACTCCGCACACTCCTTTCGAAAAATAATAGAATCTATTATTAAAAAATTATTATTTCTTTTTCAAATTGAGTGTGCAGAATTTATATACTCTATAATTGTAAATATCATTTCTAGTAAAACAAAAATATAATAAGAGTGTAATTTAGTTTTGTCCAGAATAAATAGATTCCTTTTGTTTGTCTTTATAGTTGCAAACACAATAAGTTCTGTGTCATTAGCAGACAAAATTAGAAAGCGAAGAACAGCACTAACCCTTGCGCAGATGATCAGAAAGAGAGATAATATATTTTAAACCTTCTCTCTTCCAATGCATGCGTCCAAGAATCCACCATTGCCATCATCACAAATTGATTGCTACACTACGTACAACCTTTTAGCAATGGCATGTGTATATAAAAAAAAAATTATGCGTACAAATTGAAGACTATTTTAATATATAATATTTTTTAAAATTGAAATAAACAACATTACCAAAACTATGAGCCAGCTGCAAGATTAAAAGGCTTCAAAAAGAAATTAAACAAAAGCAAAGCGGAGTTAGTTGCTTACCAATTTTTGAGCCGTTTATTTCAAGAGTGATCTATGACTTTAAAGTTTGGAAAATGCTTAGGCCACCGAAAAAAGTGACTTTATATTGTACAGATATATATATATATATTTTACTTAATGATTAAGAAATTATTTTTTAATGAATTTATAAATTTTTTTAATTTAAAAATATTTTTAAAAAAAATACAATTTACACTATATATTAGTACATTGCACAATTACCTTTGGTGGCATAGCATTGTCCTTAAAAAGTTTAGATTGCCTCCCTGCTAACCAAGGCAGGATAGCTGTTTAAACTTCCTTTATTCTTTGCTGCTTTTTATGTTAAATTTGTTATTTCTCGTACACTCAATTTATAGCGCATCTTAGTCATTTTTCTTTTATATAAATTATTTAAATAAATATAAAAATAATATTTCTTTAAAGAAAAATATTATGCACCAGTTACTATTCACTCGCGCATCTCACACGTATAATTTTTTTATAAGATATAGATGTGTTTTTCATAAAATGTGGATTGAGGGTGATGAATGATTTTTTCTTCTCTAAAAGATAATACTACTTCTAACTTTGTCACTGATGATTAGCTCATTGAAACGGCATGCTAATTACACATATATACACACACAATAAACTATTCTAAATATATATTATTATTATTATTAACTATTTATTTCCTTTGACTTGTACTTCCCCTTAGTGATTATTAGAATAAATATAAAATATTGACTTAGCCAGACAGTCATCATGCATGGGAACTTCGGCCTAGGTGATGCCTAAATTGCATTATCCATGCAACTAACTAGCGAAGAAGCTAGAAATATAATTTAGAATCGAATATAATCTTAAATAAAATCTATAATATAAATTGTTGAACCGTTAATTTATGATTGAATGTTCAAGTTATTGTGCAAGAGAATGCATGTCTTATATAATACTAGGGTTTTGATTATACATCAGCTACTATTTACTTTCACATTCTATACCTAACAGTTTTTTTTTTTTTCATAGAATGCAGAATGTTTTTAATAAGATATGAGATATGATGTAGTAAATAGTGGCTGATAAAAAGAATTACTCATAATAATAATTGTGTCATAAAAGTATCATATAATCCAAAGCACATGTAAAATTTATTAAATTAAATTTTTAATTTTAAATGTTAAATAAATAAACTATACTGATTGAACTCGAGATTTGTTGTATGAATAAGACTTATTAATCTCAAGAATAACTCAAAAGAACAATATTCAAAACTAATACAATAATTAACAAGTGCATAATGAAAGAAAAATGTCAAACTTGATTGGACATTTACAAGAGAAAAGTCAACCTTCGAAAATCAAAAAATTTAAAGCTTACAAGTTATATATATATACCTAGATTCAATTGTTTTTTAATTAACGGACCCATAAAATCCAAGCAAATGCATACAATGACAAAAATAAAAAATCAACACATCCGTACGCTGTGAAAAATACAATAAACAAAATTTATACCTGACAAGTGACAAGAATCTAATATTAATTTAATTTAAATGTTAACAGGAGAAAAGAGGGGCGCCCACGTGAGCTGACCCCCTTCTTTCTAAAAGGTGAACGTATGGCATTAACATATGGCTTAATGCCATACGTTACAAACCCCGTATTTATTTGCAGTGTAACGGCTAGCCTTCGGTGGATTATATATAGTCCCTCTCAAGAAGGTTTTTGACACTATTCTGAAAATAGATAAAAATTTCTCTCTTTTTTGCTCTCTCTTGAAAGAGTATTTAGGCTGTAGATTTGTTAAGTGTTATTCTAGTTTTATACTACGTAGTACACTTTGCCATTAAAAGGAAAAGCTTATGAGTTGTCAATCTGGAGAAACTTGTGGAGCAATTTTATGAGCTGAGCTTGAGGTATATTTTCCGCTGTACTTTCTTACATTAGTATCAGAGCTTTATAAATTGTTCACAGTTTTTTTTTTTTTTTNAAAAAAAAAAAAAAAAGGGAAGCACTACGAAGGAGTACCAACGCAGTGGTGCTCCCCGCACCACCGCAAGGTGCTGCCACACCAGGATGGTGCAGCGCGCACCACCTGGATGTTGCCGCACCAGGGAGGTGCAGCGCGCACCACCTGGGTGTAGCGCAGCGAGGTGCTGCGAGCACCATCGCGAGCTGCAAGCAGCACCGCAAGGCGCTGCAAGCACCATCGAGAGGTGCTTCCCGCACTGAAGCAATGGTGCTATGCACCAATGCAGTGGTGCCGCGAGCACCACAGCAAGGTGCTGCAAGCACCCATTGGTGGTGTACTGAACACCACCTTGGTGCCGTGAGCACTAGGAGCTCCGCGAACACCACAAAGGTGCAACGGCGACTCCGATCTTCCTTCCTCCGGCGATGGGCGGCTGTTTCAGCCACTGCAAATTGCTGATGGAGAAGCGGCACTGTTCATGTGAATAGTGCCGAGCTGGAGGTAAGAGATGACCCTTCCATCTCTTTGTTTTACAATGGGCCTGGGCTTCGGCCCATTAGTTTTTTTTTTTTTTTACTGAATATTTGGGCTGGGCCATTCGGCCCTTCAGTGTTTTATTAAAAAAAAAAAAAAGGCCTAGGTCATTTTCGGCCTAGCCTTGTTTAAACCAATTTTTTTTAACACAAAATAAAAAAAAGGAGAGGATAAAAATGACATCTAGGATTCGAACTCAAGACCACCGATTATATAAGGGTAGTGCTCACCACTAGGTTGCGACGTTTCTTTGGTTTAGGTGGGGGTTAAATATACAATTTTTTATTTTTTTTAAAAATAATAATAATAAAAAATAAAAAAAAAATTTTGCATGATTTAATATATGCTTACATATATTGTTATATAACATGTGATTTTTTATTTAATATTTTAGATTAAATGTGATTACATGTGTATATATGGTTATATTCATGTTTTTTTTTTTTAATTCCATAATGTTATATTACATGTGATTTTTTATTTTAGATTAAATATCATTACATGTATGAGTGAATTGAACATGTAGATATGTGATTATTTTATCATCTATGAATGTTAGGTTTGGATGTTTAGACATTAGTCTTCATTTTTTTTATGATAAAATAGAAAATTTCCACCAAGTAGTCTTAGTTAGAATTTTCAGTGTAAATGATAGGCTGAAAGAATTGCAGTGACCCCAGTAAGAACTGTAAATGCATTGTATAGCCAAAAGACTATGATGGCCCCAGTAAGAACTGAAAATGCATTGTATAGCCAAAAGACTACGGTGGCCCCAGTAAGAACTGTAAATGCACTGATAGAACAAGAAAAACGGATTGTAGTGGTCAAAGAACTATCTTTATAGACTGGCCCAACAGGTCGCTGTAGTCTGGCTATCCTTGTAGACTGGCCCAACAGGTTGTTGTAGTCTGGGTAGCTGTCCTTGTAGACTGGCCCAACAGGTTGTTGTAGTCTGGGTAGCTGTCCTTGTAGACTGGCCCAAAAGGTTACTGCAGTTTTATTAGGTTATGTCTTTACATATGACTAGGTTTAGATGACTACTTAAGATAGTAGGAGTATGGTTGAGATTTATGATGATTAATTCTTCCATATTTGTTTTAAATTTATGCGGGAATTAGGTTAGAAATTTAATAATTGGATATTGTGGCGCAAGAGATGATTCTGAAATTTAGCGATTTTTCAATCTTGCGACATATCTAAATTATTCTTTTTCTAGCTTGGATGGATGCGGTAGATTTCTTAAGTGTATGTGTAATATCCTTTTTTTGCATATTGTAGTGATATAGCATCCAAGAACATAGTTGTCGACCTAAATAAAGGGGAAAAATTGGATGGAGAGAACTACGACATTTGGCATCGCAAGATCCAACATGTCCTAGATGAGCAAGAGGTCTTAGAGGCTTTATCTCACTCTCTTACTTCGCCCGGGGAAAGGATCTCGGAACAACACAAGATAGATCAACAAGCCTATACTGAATGGGCTAAGAAAAGTCGGTGCGCGCATAATAATGTTAAGCAGCATGCACAATGATCTTATGTGTGAGTTTGAGATTTATGACACTGCCCAAAGCATGTGGGATGCTTTGAAGTTGAAGTTTGGTAGAACTTCAGCGACTAGGTTGCGTGGATTAACCATGAAGTTTGACTCTTATAAGATACACTATGACCACAAGATGAAGCAGCATCTTAGAGCTATGTCGACCATGATCTGCGAACTTAAGTCGGTAGGAAACAACCTGACAGATGAACAGAAAATGCAGGTAGTGATAAGATCACTACCGAATTCTTAGGAGAATATGAGCCAGAACCTGACGCGTAACGAGAATATCAAAGACTTTGATGATGTCTCGCGTCATTTAGAATTGGAAGCTGAGCGCCTAGAGGCTGCTAAGCCCAATCATATGGCCTATGTGGCTAATTCTGGTTCGCGCAAGGCATCAAGGCCTAAGCTCAAGAAGCCCAAAAATGAAGTAGCTGCTGGACAAATCAAAAATGTGTCAGGAACTTCCCAATGTAGCAAGAGGGGCAAGCGCGGGAAGAACAAGTCGAAAATAGAGTGCTTCAACTGTGGAAAGAATGGCCACTTCGCTCATGATTGCACTGAGCCGAAGAAGGTATACTCTGACTTTCTCGCATTGTTTTTGTAACTAGCCATGTGATGGTTGCTCATTCCTATCCTATGTGGATTGTTGATTCAGGAGCGACCGAACACATAGCACGAGACAGAGTCGGATTTGTGAAATATCGCCGAATTCCAGTTGGGAGTCGTGATATCAAGGTGGGCAATGGAGCTAGCGTGGAGGTACTGGGACTTGGTACCTACAAGCTGGACTTGCAGGATGGCCGCATTCTTTTCCTCTACAATGTGCTATACGCTCCTGAAATCCAACAAAATTTACTTTTCGTAGTTACTCTATTAAAACTTAGTTTTCAGATTGTATTTGAAAACAATTATGTTTCCTTTCATTTGGGCCATGTGTTTTATGGCAATACTTTTCTTCAAGACGGTTTTATGATATTAAATTTGAATTATTCAAATATGAATGAGTCAATTGCTTTTCTTTCTGCATCTGATAATTTGGATTCATATAAATGGCATGCTAGGCTTGGCCATATAGGGCAAGATAGAATGACTCGGTTAGCTAGAGAGGGCTTAATAGGCAATCTCGCTAAAATCATCTTGCTCATATGTGAATATTGTCTAATGGGAAAAGCTAAGAGAAAACCGTTTGGAAAAGCCACTAGGGCATCTTTTTCACTGCAATTAGTCCATTCAGACATCTGTGGTCCAATGATTGTAAGGGCAAGACGCGGAGGTGTCTACTTCATCATATTTATAGATGATTTTTCATGTTACGGTCATGTCTACTTAATCTCTTATAAGTCTGAAGCATTATAGTGCTTTAGGCGGTATCTAAGTATGATTGAGAATCAGTTAGACAAGAATTTAAAAACTTTAAGAACTGACCGAGGACGAGAATATCTCTTTGAGCAATTTAAAAGGCTCTATGATGAAAAAAGAATCAAGAGACAGTTGACGATGCCAAGTACGCCACAGCAAAATGGTGTGGCGGAAAGGAGAAATCGAACACTGCTTGAGATGGTTAGGTCAATGATGGCGCAAGCAAACCTTCCAATTTCTTTTTGGGGGATGCACTTTTGACTGCTGCTTACATTCTTAACCGAGTACCCTCCAAATCAGTAACTTCCACCCCATATAAACTATGGACCGGCGAGAAACCCAATTTGAGTAACTTACTGCCATGGGGTTCAACGAGTTTTGTTCACGATCTTTTTCATAAGTATGAGAAGTTAGACCTTAGAGGAAAGAAGTGTATCTTTATAAGGTACTCTGAATACTCTAAAGGGTATGTGTTAATAGGTGAACAATCTGATGGAAGTGTGACTGAGATTGAGTCACGAGATGTGGATTTCATTGAAAATGAGTTTCCAAGTAGAGGTGAGGTTGATAAGAGTTTAGAACTTCATGAGATTGTGGAACAAGAGAAAAGTGCTCCAAGGAATTTAGTTGAGAATGAGGAAGTAATTCTTTAAGCTCCTATAAATTATAAAAAGGATTTAAATCTGAGTGGGAGCACACCACTTGTCACTCAATCGCAACAACCTCAGCCGCGTAGAAGCACACGTGAAAGTATTCCCCATCATTATTTTGAGATTGAAAGTGAAGCTTTTATGGTAGCTCCGCATGATGATGATAAGCCTAGGACAATTCATGAGGCTCTCTCATCTTCTACTAAAGATGAGTGGATGAAAGCTCTCAATGATGAGATTGAGTCTATAAAGACTAACCAGGTCTGGGATCTGGTTGATCTACCGACAGGGCGTAAGCCTATTGGGAAAAATGGGTTCTTAAGGTTAAACGCAAGTCGGATGGATCAATAGATAAGTACAAAGCTCGTTTAGTGGCGAAAGGATATACCCAACAGGAGGGTATAGACTATGAGGAAACTTTTTCACCAGTGGTAAGGTTTGCCTCAATTCGCCTGATTCTAGCTATAGTAGCAAATATAGATTTGGAACTCTACCAGATGGATGTTAAGACAGCATTTCTCAATGGAGAACTAGATGAGGAGATCTATATGGATCAACCAACGGGTTTTGTGGTCAAAGGTCAAGAGCGCAAAGTGTGCAAGCTCAAACGATCTATATATGGCCCAAAACAATCATCTAGATAATGGTACCTTAGATTCCATCGAGCAATTCTCTTGAATGGGTTTACGATGATCACAGATGACTATTGTGTCTATGTCAAAGGTCCAAGAAGAGTTTCATTATGTTGTCATTATATGTTGACGACATACTACTAGCTAGAAATGACAAAGGGTTGATAGTCACCACAAAAGAGTGGTTATCTTTCAATTTTGAGATGAAGGATATGGGTGAGGCAGAATACATTCTGTGAGTTAAGATCTACATAGATCGCTCAAAGAGACTTTTGTGTTTGTCTCAATAGACTTACATACAGAAAGTTCTTGAGCGCTTCCTAATGAGTGGATGTAAACCCATTGACACCCCTGTTGCAAGAAGCGAGAACTTGTTTAAAGAGTTGTGTCCTCAGACTCAAAGAGAAAAGGAAAAGATAGCCCGTGTCCCTTATGCTAATACTGTGGGTAGTCTGATGTATGCAATGATGTGTACTTGGCCTGACATATGCTATGCAGTTGGCTTAGTGAATAGATTCCAATTTAACCCCGGACTGGCTCACTGGAAAGCAGTCAAGAGGATTATGCGATATCTCAAAGGAGTTGCGGACTATGTGTTGTGCTATCAGGGTTCAGATTTGCAGCTAAGAGGTTACAGTGATGTCGACTGGGGCAGTGACCTAGATGAGCGTAAATCAACCACTGGGTATGTCTTTCTGCTCAACAATGGCGCTATTACATGGAGCAGTAAGAAACAACCTTGTATAGCCTTATCCACCATGGAGGCGAAATATGTAGTTTGTTCAGCAGCAGTTCAAGAAGCTGTTTGGTTACGGAGATTTCTCAAGCATTTAGACATTGGCACGGATACTTCAGATCCGATGACGATATTTTGCGATAGCATGGCAGCTTTCGCATATGCTAAGGACTCAAAATATCATGAAAGAACCAAACACATAGATATCAGATATCACTACATCAGAGACATGGTAGCGCAAAAGGAAGTGGTTCTGAAACATCTTTCTACGAGTCGCATTGTTGCTGATCCTTTAACGAAACCTATAGCAAGAGATGTCTTTGAGGCTCATGTTAGGAATCTAGGACTGCGTAGATTATAAATGTAATTTGTATTACAAATGACATTGAGATGTAATATTTCTTTTGGGATATTAATATAATATGATTCAGTCATTGTTTTTATCGTATTGTTTTTGTTTTTAGTACACACACAAGATATGTCAACAGGCTTAGATCGGCTCACTCACACGAGCGATCGCCTCTAACCCTTGAGTAGCGAGTAGAGATAAGACATTGTGTCCCTAGGTACTTGTCCAAAGGGATAAGTTGGTTGATACAAAGTATGTCGCCTTAGTGGGAGCTAAGATGAGGTCCATTAAATGGACTATGCATGGGTTACCCCACCATCCATGTAGCCTGTAATTAGCCAGATGCGAGATTCTCTTTGACGCCTCGGAGGCGTGCAAATTGAGGAACTCGGGTTAGATGCCTAAGGAGCGACTAGACCAAGATCTATATGGTGTTGATATAGACATATGCTCTTTGAGAAAGAGAAATCCACCGTAGCATGTCTTTCATACTACATGTGCTTATACAACCTTATGGGTAAGTGAGTAAAAGGTTCCCCTCTTTCTCACTGTGTGAGTCTCATTTTATTAAGTGTCATTTACTTTTGACTGTATCACGAGATGGAGGTTGTGATGACTGCTACTTTGGCATGCTGTCCATGGCCATGATTAATACGGTCTAAAGAGGCATCGCTGGGAAAGCGATTCGACCAAAATTAAATGATATGAATGCAAAGGAAAGATTCTACGATATCGTATCTTCGACAGTGTTTGCTGATGTCAAACTATGACGTTACATCTTGGTAGCGGCTAAGGTTGTGAACACATTGAAATGATTTGAAGATAGTCAAGCATTGTTCTGAGTTTTTTTTTTTTTTTACTCAAAAGGGTTCGAAAATGCTTGATCTTGATGCGATCGAATAAGTCTAGGACATGACCAGACACTTTAGGGATGTTACTATGCTGGTCTTCTCTGGGAGAGATTTGGTATATGTACTCCCGCCTTTCTACAGATGTGCTTGGTGGTCGCACGACCTATTTACTTGTATGAACAAGATTGAGAACATTAGAGAGATGCAGACCTGGGATCATACCTACTGTATGCGAGTGGGAGATGTTAGCAGGAGAAAGGAGGGGCGCCCACGTGGGCTGACCCCCTCCCTTCTAAAAGGTGAACGTATGGCATTAAACCATACGTTACATGTCTTGTAACACATGGCTAAATGCCATACGTTACAAGCCGTTACACTGCATTTATTTGCAGTGTAACGACTAGCTTTCGGTGGACTATATATAGTCCCTCTAAAGAAGGTTTTTGACACTATTATGAAAATAGACAAAAATCTCTCTCTTTTTTGTTCTCTCTTGAAAGAGTATTTAGGTTGTGGATTTGTTAAGTGTTACTCTAGTTTTATACTACGTAGTACACTTCGCCACTAAAAGGAAACGCTTGTGAGTTGTCAATCTGGAAAAACTTGTGGAGCAATTTTGTGAGTTGAGCTTGAGGTATTTTTTCTGTTGTACTTTCTTACAAATACTTACAATTATTAGAAAGGACAATCCTAGGATCACCTTTCTCGGTGACCCCTGCATTATAATAATAACATAAAATGTATTTTTTTTTAAAAGAAAATATTTTTTAGAATCTTTTAAATATTTAAAAAGAAAATTAATAAATTTATTAAAAAATTATTTTTTAATCATTAAATTAAAAAAAAAAACACAGGTTTTGTTTAGTAGATGATAAAAATCTTAATAAAGGCTAATTTGGAGTTGGATAAGAAGAAAATTCAAACCAAGATTTAGTAAAATATTGATACATTGAAAGTTACAATACTATTGGAATATGTTAAAAAAATGTTGTCATTCTCGTGCTTAAACTTTGCTATAGTTACAATTACTATAAATATCAATATAACATTTAATTAGAGTCAAAAAGAAATTTTATAAAAATAAATTTATAAATTAGTATATATTAATCTGATATATTAGATATATTTTATTATAAAAATAATTTTATAATTTAACATATCATATCAGATTATATCAATTTATGAATTTAATGATACGCAACTAAATCATTTTTCTAAATTTTTTAGCTAAGATATCATTTATTTTTTATTTTAAAAAAGTAATAAAAATCTGTAGTTAAACAATTATTGCCTGGGGAAACTTTATCTAATCTTCAGTAGTTAACTCAAAGAGTCAGTAAAAGTGCAATGTCAAAAGTTGGAAAGTGAATGTGTCACTCGTCAGTCTCGTCATGTATCAATTTTTTTTTTAACCAATCATCTTTTATTGATGAAGTCCTCTAGAAGAGATTGCATATACTGTAAAGTTTCTTCCATGATCAACAATAAAATCAAGAATGTCTAAAGTAGGGGTGTAATTAGTTCAATTTGATTTGGTTTTAGATAAAATTTAACATCAAATTAATATGTATCGTATCGGTTTTGTATTTTTGAAAATTGATTATGCACTGGTTGCATTCCTAAATTGATACTTCCAATTTTACTGGTTCGATCCGGTTTTAATAGTATTAGTATTAGGACATAAAATATAATTAATATACTAATATATATTAATATACTAATGTATACTAATTAATTAAAATGAAGTGTAATTAATATGCTAATGTATATTAGATTTACTAATGTATTATGTATTTATCAAAAGGAATATGCTGAGAATTTATTAAGACATAAAATGTTATTAATATATATATTTTATATTTAAACATATGACCAAATAAATTTTCATGTGTAAGATAAAATGTTATGTTATAAATTATAATAATATTATCTTATATATAATTATAATATATATTATTATATATGTCATATATAAAAATATTATATATAATATTAAAATATTAATTTAAAATATATAATATAGTGAGCTGATCCGGTTCGATCCTAAAAAGCATAGAACCAGAACCAGACCAGTACTAACCGGTTTAGGAGCTAAGGGAATCGGACCCGGACTCCACCGGTTCTGGCCAGTTGGGGCCGGTTTCCGATTTCCTGGTTTGTTTTTACACCCCTAGTCTAAAGCATTTTTTGAAAGGTGTTAGCAACTACTTTTGATTCCCTATTGGAATATCTAACCTACCATTAAGCATAACTTTGCAACTTATACTTGATATAATGAATGAACATTCTTGTGCTATCTAGATCTGCCAGTTATCATTTGTTGTGCTAAAAATATATCTGTAAGTACAAAGAATCGTAACAAGTAGTAAAGTATTTTAAGAAAACGGATATCGAACCCATATAGAATAATTATGTTATTGAGTATCGAAACTGACTAAATTAATTATTATTTGGAAAAACAAATTTGAAAAATGGGTTATCTAAATTAAACTGAAGAAAAGAACATTAAAATAAAGATTTTAAAGAAAATAAGATTTAAAGCATTTGATTTTACCTAGCAAATCTCACACAATTCATTTTTCATTGTTATAGAATTCTAATTATTCCAAATTGATGATAAAAATCCTTTAACTATTCAATATTTTCTCTTGAATAATACCAAAAATATCTCCAACTAATAACTCGACATCTTTATGTGAATTTAATTAATTGAAGACTCATTAAGTTTTTTGATTTTTTTTAAATCACACTAATCGCGGTAAAATATCTCTACTTTCGCTCAACTAATGGTGCTTAGTCCTAGAGTTTTAATTACAAATTACCTCTCGATGTCATTGTAATTCAATAGATCAAACAATAGTTAGCTAGAAAATTGCAAGCATTAAGGATAATGAATAAACACTCAATTATGGAAATATTGAAAATAAAATAACTTAGAATATAAATTGTGTGTTTAATACTATACTACATCAAAACTCTAGAAAATAAAATTAGTTCATAATGAAACTGAAAAGAAAAAAAATAAAATTGGTATTTTTCGTTGGAGTCAGTTGATGAAACATGCGGTTCTCGTCTTTGCCCTCCAGATTCACTTCCTTTAAAGAAATTCAAATAATAAATTTTGAACTATCAAAACTTAAACTCAGACTTTCTAAAACTCAAAACCCCCATCTATTCATCCCACAAGTCGAGATTAGATAGATATTGAAATTCAAATTTGAAAACAAGATAAATGTGGCCACAATCTAACCTAAAAATCTGGAAAATAATTTATAAAGATAAATGTTAATATAAAAGAAATTATCCCAAAAATAACGGGATTATCTAAAAATGGAATATTCAGTGATATGCAGTTTGAATTGTAGAATCGGGAGAATTTGGTAGCCAACAGATTGATTGCGAAACTTGGAAGGATTTGGTTGTTAGTAGTAGATTGATCTTGGTCGGAAGGAATTATACCACCGGGTAGATGTCGTGTGCGCTGAATATAACTAGTCTCCTCGCCTACGGACTGGAAAGACTCTCAACAGGGATGATAGACTCCTCTCGCCAACCTACTGAGTGGTAAATCTGCTCGCCTTTTGTCTCGGTGTTGCCCAAGATGTCGTTTACATTGGTATTTTAAGTTGGTCGTTTAAACTAGTCACCCAATCTAACCACCCAGAGCCTTGCACCAAGTATTCATGCCCAGAAGTTCAAATATATCACTCGCTTACTCTTGTCGCCAATTCTGATCATGAGTCTCCTTGCCTAAATCTCATCGGCTCTCTTTAGATCTCACTGCCTCTCGTCGGTTTGGATCTGTAGTCTCTTCTTTTGTATCAAAATACTCTTATTTTACACTAAATCTTTCAATTCCTCCAAATCTAAGAAAATAAAGAAAAATATATAGAAATAAAATAAAATCAATAGTATTGAAGGAAAAATGACAATTTCATAAATAAAAGAGTGATAAAAATCACATAAAAATAACACTTATCATCCTTGAATAGACTTTACTATTTTACTTGCATCTCCTTCTAGAATTATTTTGCTTAGTCCCAAATCAATGACAAAGACTGTTGCTTGGAGGGCTCCATAGGTCTTAGCTAGTACAGGATTTGGAAACAAATCTTTTTTTTTTCTCTCATTGTTGCCATAACATTGCCCTCTCAATCACGAACTATAATCCCAATTCCAACCCTGCAATGCACCCTATCTATTGCAACATCCCAATTAATTTTGAAAAAACCCCTTGGGAGAGCTTTGCATCCACTTAAATGACTATTAGCATTTATTGTCTTGAGAGTCTTTAAAGCCTTACAGCAGCTAGTGTCCACTAGAGAATTTGGCTGGTTGAGAACTTTCTTGAAAACAAAATCATTTCTTCTCTTTCAGAGTTTCCAACACACTACTATCATATATTCTATCTCCTCCTTATTCAGCTGCTCAAACATTTCATTCATAGTTTCCTTAAGCTTGTTGTTTAGAACTCTGCTATTTTGAATCTTCTAAGAATGTTGCCTCAACAAATAGCTAGGAGCATCACATTCCCATAATGCATGCTTAATAGTTTATGCTTCTAATAGACAGAATGGGTAGTATGGATCTTCCACTATTTTCTGTTTGTGCAAATTTAGCTTAGTAGGTAGCACATTAGGCAAGCTCTCCATAATAAAACCTTCCCTACGGATTTGTCAGCTTCTAGCTTTTAGTCCATCTTTCACTTTTTGAGTTGCTTTAAGAGGTTTGGCCTTGAGATCTACCCTAAACTTCACCTTAAAGCTGTGAAGAATTCATTCTTTGTGAATCTCCACATTATTTTGTTTGGCCTATTGCTTAGGCATATGGGGATTTGACAAATGATCTTTGCTTCAGCATCTGAGCAAACTTCTTTGACCAACCTGAGGTTCCAGCTCTTTTTTGTTTGCATCAATAAGCTTAGCCACTTTAGCCTCTGGATTTAGAATTTTCACTGCACTTTGAGGTTTGAATGAACTTGGTTGAGGAAGCCATCTATCTGACCAGATTCTAACAAATTCTCCATTAACAATTCTCCCAAGGATTCCTTCTTCAAGTAAGGGCCTTGCTGATAAGATGCTCCTCCAAACAAAAGATGGGTTCTTGCCCATCTTTGCTTGAAGAAAATCAGGTTTAGGAAAATATTTGAGTTTCAAAACTTGAGCAAAAAGAGAGTCTGGAGTCTATAACAACCTCCAGCCTTGCTAGGCCAGTATTGCAATGTTAGAATTTTCAAAATCTCGAAATCCCAACCCACCTACTGACTTTGCCTTCCTTATTTGGTCCCATTTAGTCTAATGAATTCTTCTCCTTGGGCCTATTTGACCCCACCAATAACCTTGCAAAAGCTTGTTAATCTCTTGTAGTAGGCCTTTTGGAAGTTTAAAAACTCTCATACTTTAGGTAGGGATGTCCTGTATTATTGCTTCGATAAATATCTCTGTTCTAGCTTGAGAAAGAAACTTCAACTTCCAGTTGCTTAATCTACTCCTCACCTTATTCAGAATACCTTTTAAAGATTTAGATCAAGACCTTCTTACCAGAGCTGGCAAGCCAAGGTACTTTTCATAGGAACTCATGGATTGAATGCTTGCAATGCTAGTGATAATGTCTTTTGTTGCTTTTCTAGTATTACTGTTGAAGAAGATAGATATTTTATCTTTATGCAATCTCTGACCAGATGCTTGTCCATAAGCTTCTAGGAGACTAAGTAATTTACTCCATTTCAAAGAACTTGCCTGGCAAAATAACAAGGTGTCATCTAAAAAAGAAACAAGTGATTAATATAGAGCTGTCCACCTGCCATGGGAATGCCATTAATTAGTACAGTTTCTTCAACTCTATTGAGGAATGTGATAAGAGTTCTGAACATAAGATAAATAGATAGGGTGATAGATGATCACCTTGCCTAATGCCCCTTGAAGGTTTGAAAGCTCTTTATGGAGCTCCATTTAGTAATAGTGAATAAGAAGTAGTGGAGACACACTTCATAATAAGCTTAATCCATTTACTCGCAAAACCCATCCTTTTCATAATAGCTTTAAGAAGTTCCACTCAATCCTATTATATGCTTTACTTATGTCTAACTTCAAGGTTATGTATCCAACTTTCCCTTTCATTCTTTTTTGCATTGTGTGCATAGCTTCATAGGCAACAATTATATTATTAGATATTAATCTCCCTAGGACAAAGGTACTTTGGGTGGGAGAAATGATCTTTGTTAGTCTAGTTTCCAATTTATTGGGCAGCATTCTTGCAATGATCTTGTAAATTACATTGCGAAGACTTATTGAATGGAACTCAGAAACTTTTGTGGGGTTTTTGGTCTTTAGAATTAGAGCTGTATAGGTCTCATTGATGTCATATGTCCATCCATTAGAGTTTACGGCTGCCAGTACTGCATAAAAAATATCTTGGCCAACTATTCTAGAAAAGTTGGCTAATCTCTTGAGAAGAGATAGTTTTGTTGCCATCCTCATCACTAATGCTACTAATAGTGTTAGTCTACCTTCTTTAGGAGCACATTTGTGAAAAAAATTTGTATTTCTGTCCCCTTCCTTTAGCCATCTTTGTTTAGCTCTGTGTTTCCATTTCAAATCATCTACTTCAAGTAAAAGAACCACTTCTTTTTGTAATTGTTTTATCTCCTCAATGTGTCATCCAATGTGAGATTATTGGAGAAATATAATCTGAGCTAGTTTAGCCTTAGTAGCCCCCATCATTGATGCTACTAATAGTGTTAGTCTGCCTTCTCTAGAAGCACATTTGTGAAAAAAAATTTGTATTTCTGTCCCCCTCCTTTAGCCATCTTTGTTTAGCTCTGTGTTTCCATTTCATATCATCTACTTCAAGTAAAAGAACCACTTCTTTTTGTAATTGTTTTATTTCCACAATGTGTCATCCAATGTGAGCCACTTGGAGATTTCCTAATGATCTGTCAAGTATTTCTTTGGTGAAATCATTCCCCTCTCTATTCTTACTCCAAGTAAATCTATCCCATTTGTAACCTAAGTCACTTAACCCCCAATCCTCCATGGCTTCTCTAAATGGTTCCATTTGAGTATAAGGTTTGATAGCTCCACCATATTTCTCATGTTGCTAAAGAATTTCATTAAAGTTCCACAGGCACAACCATGGCTTATTATCCGAGGGTTTTAACTCTCTAAGCAATTGCTAGCTTTTTGGTCCTTTAGCAATAATAGGGTTGCTATAGAAACCAGTCATTATCCATTCCTCCCCTCTTTCATTTTTAGTGACTCTAATAGAGATCTTCCTCCTAGTAAAAGTGTTCAATTCTAACTTCATGGTAGACTTCCAAAATATTGCTAGGCCACCACTCCATCATCTACTATCGGCCACAAAACTTTGATCAAAACCAATATGATTTCTAAATTATTTCACTATTTCCCTCCTACTTTTTGTTTCCATAAGAAAAACTATGTTGGGGTACTTTGTATTCACCAAGTGGTGAAGTTCTATAACTGTTCGAGAGTTCCCATACCCTCGATAGTTAGAGCTAAGCATATCATTGCTGTTGATGGCTGAGCTGCCTAGCAGCCTCCACTCTTTTATCCTAAGTCATGCTCCTTTTAGGATTGAGCTTGGTTTTGGACTTTTTGCGAGAATTGTCCAAAAATGTAGCTACATAGTCATCCCTCCCTTTTTTCTTCACTTTATCACCACTATTAGGATCCATACAAGTCAAAGATGTTTTTTCTAACAGGTGAGCCCCTCTTGCATCCACCCAATTTTCTTTGTAAATTTGGCACCAGTAAAATTAAAACCCATACTAGAGTTTTCAAAAATACTTATTAGATCAGTGCACAAGCTGGGACTTTCAACTGGGCTATAACAAATCTGGTCTTTAAGCACTCCAAGCTTCATGCAATCAGAGGCCTCCTTATCCTTCATTTCTTTCTACTGTCCCTTTACTCTGTTAACTAAGTCAGGTTGGCTAACCAATTCGACATGACTACCACTTGGGCAATTAATAGGATCATAACTTGGATAAAGTCCCTACTTTGCATTTTAATTATTAACCTCGTGATGCTTCTCCGGGTAATCTTCAAAATCTACAACAATTACTTCCAATTGAGAGGCCTTTGATTGTGCTGCCAACTTTAGTGAATGACTATGATTTTCATCTGTAGGTTTGCTACTTTCACCCTCATCTGAACTACCATTCCAATGAGCCTTTGTCTTGGTTTGGTCCTTACTACCCCCATATTTTCTGTCTCCATAGACACTAGGATGCTCTCAACCACTAGCCATACTAAGATATGCCCGCCTCAGTTGGATGGTTCCTTATTTTTTCTGTTGTACACGCCCTCTCCTTATGCTTAAGGACACCACACTGAAAACAAAAAAATTGGCAACCTTTCATACTTAAAATCAATTCATAGTTGTTTCCCTCTAAATTTTAACAGTCTTCCTCTTGCCAGTGGTTTTGTAACTTTTCTAATGACTTTGATCCTTAAGAATTTCCCTAATCCAATTCGTTCCCTATCGACATCTACTGCTATCACTTCACCTATTGCAAAACCTATCCTTTCTCTCCTTTCTTTTTTCGTAGCAGCCAATGGCATATTGTGGAGCTGGACCCAAAAAGGTTCAGTGATAGACAATATATCATTAGGAGGGGTAATACTTTGAAGCTCTTGGATACAGACCAAATGTCTATAAAAGGACCATGGTCTACCAAATAGTACTCTTTCTTTATCAGCCCCTCTCTGAAATTCCATCAAAAAATGATTCTCCCCCACTTCATTGAAGGCTATCCATCCTCTTGGGCTCCAGATTTTTGATATGGTATACTTAAAGGTGCTAGAAGGAATTGCTTTGCTCTTGAAATGGAAATTTTTACCGCTTCTTCTGGTAAGAAAATCTCCAATCTCTTGTCTTTCGTGAGTTTTAGGCCTTTACACAATCCAGATAACTCTTCCTCCATCTTGAGAAACAACAATCATCTCTTTAGACATGAGTCTAAGAGGCATACCTTTGTTGAAAGCAAAGACATTAACCTTACCCATCAGAGAAGGAAATGACCCCAATATTATTTTGAATGTTTTCTTGTCATGTGTCATTGAAACATAGAGATTATGTAGTAATGTGGATAAATAAGCTTTCATGGAATATCAGATGCTTGATCGCAAGTAAACCACTGCAAAAGATTTTAAAGGAATCGTCCTCTATACGGAGTTTTCTTTTCTTTACTGACTTTTTTTTTTTTTTTTGGTTCAATGGAAAAATAGATCCAAACAAAAAAAATAGACAGAGTATTATTAAAATACAATATAAATAATTAAATTTATATTTTCCTATCAATTTAAACTATTTAGATAAATGGTATTTGAGATGTACCATGTCTTGGCCAAGGTTTTCTCCCCTTTTTTTAATTTATTAATTAAAAATATATACTTTTTTCTTAAAAATAGCAAGTTAATTTGAAAAACAAATGAAAATGAGACGTGATTTATTTGATTGTGCCATGTATTCTTATTAGTGGCCACAGAAAATTTTGTAATGGAATAGGTTATTAGTAAAAGATAGATTTAATTATTTTTGTTATGACTTAACAATTATGAGCTAGGCCATGCTTGATTATCACTGCAAGAAAAATAGATTTTTGTGACTAATTTATTGTAACTAAAAGATTATTTACAATTAATTTTAGTTGTAAATAGTCATTTTATTGGAATTAACTAGTCTCAAATAAACAATTTTCTTATAGTGTATTCTACAGATGCTTTTCTTTTCATTATAATTATTTATATTATATCTTAAGTATGACTGGCATGCTTGATTCGTGTTATTCTAGAGAGGCCTTTCTCTTCTTTATTTCTTACCTTTCATTTATTTTCCTTTTGTCTATATGGTTAATTACTCTAGATCACATATAGCCTTCGTGTGACCAAGGTGATGCCTAGGTTTCATGACCTAGCTAGGTGATGACTACGTTGCATCACCTAGGACCTAGGTGACTTGTGATGAATTTAGAATAATTTAGGGCGTCTAATATAATCTTAATTAAATAAAATCTACAAAAAATTCTCAACAATTGATTTATGATACAATGTTCAAGTCATCATTGTGCAAACGAATGCATGTTTTGTATAACATCACTTGCATAAAAAACTAGCATATAACCCAAAGAACATGTTAAAATGATTAATTTTTAGGCTCTGTTTGGATATAGATCTTAGAAACGGTTTCATCTGATATAATCTAATTATTATAATTTTTTTAAATTTTCACAAAAAATATAATTGTAAGCAATTCATATTTTTAAATTCTAAAACAATAATAATATTTAAAAATAATATTCTAATAATATTATATTCAACTTTCATTTAAAACCATCTCATCTTATCTCACTATCCAAATGAGGCCTTAATGTTAATTAATTTAGATGTTAAAATAAAACCAATTATACTAATTGAACTCGAGACCTTTTTTATAAAAAAAAGTTAATAATCTCACGAATAACCCAAAGACCGATATCTAAAACTAACATAATATTTAACAAGTGCATAAAGAAACAAACATCTCAAACTTGATAGAAAACGTTTCAAATCTTATGAATTCGATCATCCTTGTTGGCGATGCTTGATATTGATGTGACAAAAATTAATGGTTTATTAATGGAAGGATTAAAATGATAAAGATGAAACACATATATTGAATAAAAATCTTAAATTAGATTATAAAGACTAATAATCTATAAAAAAAAATTCCAAATTACTAGACTATATTATACTTAATACTTTTTAAAAGAATATTAAAGATTTATATAATGTCTTAATGTACAAGTATCGACACAGGCCTTTATAGAAATGTAAATCCCACTCAAAAAAAAAAAAAAAAAAAAAA
>QEOT01124279.1:111359-165408 GCA_003123785.1 Pterocarya stenoptera | reverse complement strand
AAAAAAAAAAAAAAAAAAAAAGGCAAAAAACTAATTTTTATTAATGTTGTGGAATCTACTTCTATTTATTTATTTATTTTATATATAAAAGATTTGTAGGAAGTTTGTGCATTTCGAACTTGTTCCTAGTATTATTATTATTTTTTAAATAGAAGTAATTAAGCAATAATACTAAACTAGTATGAGATGCATGCAGAAGTAAAGGCTTCAAAGAGAACCAAAACCGACTTACAGGCTTTCAGATCAGAAATCTATGGCTTTAAATCCCAGATTGTCCGAAGAAATAGTTGGTTAAGACAAGTAAACTTATCAAGCTAGCTAGGCTAGTTGACGCCTCTTTCTTTTTTATTTTTCTCAACTTACAAAAAAGTAAAAAAAAAACAACTGATTAATAATGCAATATACTTTCATCCTCTCTTCTTTTTTTTTTTTTTTTTTGGTAGATCAATATACTTTCATCCTTTGTTGTAGTTCTGTCCTGACAATTAATAATTTTACGCCGCATTTTATAATTTTTTAGGCCAATTATTTAATGAAAAAATACTTAAAATATGTTAAATCAATCGGTTTGATTTATAAAAATAACAAAATTAAGGATAATATTGCCTGTGAATATTACAATGATTAAAAGGTCATTAATACGACATGCTTACATTCGTGTGTGTGCGCGCATATATAAAAACATATATATTTATATAATATAAAATTTTGTTATGGAAAAATAAATTTGTGTACTGGATTTTTCCATATAATATAATTCCATACTTGTCTCACATGCGTATTCCCCCGTAAATTATTCTGCCTATATTTCTTAAAATTAAAAATTAAGTTTAAAATTAAGTTTTTCCAGATTATGTACATTCGGCTTGGTTTTCACAGTACTTGCAGCCATGACAACGCCTTCTATGCATGACATCAGGCGACAGAACTAAATCAAAGCCAGAAACAGCCCTAACCCCGGCCTTCCGCTAAGGGAAATGATGTATCCCCCGCTCCTAGTCCCGCTCTCAGTCTCGTTGGGATTTTTTTTTTGTTTTTTATTTTATTTATTTTATTTCTTGATTAAGAAAATAATTTTTAATAAAAATGTGATTTTTTTTATTTTTTAAAAATATTAAAAAATATTAAAAAAATATATGTTGAAAATGAAAAAAAAACACATAGTGGGACACCGAGCGGGAGCCGCAGCGGTATCCCTAGCACTGCTCTTCCGCTAATAATTCGTTACGTACTAGCAATTATTATACTTCTCGGGAGCAGGAGACAGAATTAAATCAAGGCCAGAAATAGCACTTAACCAGGCCTTCTGCTAATAATTAGTTACGTAGTAGCAATTTTTATATTTCTACAGTAGTGTTACCCGAATGGTGCAGGGCGGAGCACTCCCTCGCCTCCACTCAATTCAATAACTCATTAGATTTATAATTTTTTTAAAATTTAATTTTTTTTAAGCTCAAATTATAATATAATTATAAATTTTATTAAAAAAATATAAATTTATTAAAATCATATTTTGAATTATCTTAACCTTCTAAAATAAACTTTATATAAAAGGTTAATCCAATATAATAATCATTCTTAAGCAATGCACGACTTAAATAATGTGTGGGACAGGACTCTATTGGGCTCTTCCCCCCCCCCCCTACATGAGAGGTGCGGGGTAGGGGATGGGCCCCCGATGCCCCACCCTACTTCTACTAATTAATTACCCAAAATAATCCTTCCTATAAATAAAAACATATTGACTCTGTTGCTATGTTGGATTATTTTTATTTTAGTATAATACTAAATACAATTTTAGAGTATACAAATTATATGTACTTCCTTTAAAAATAATTGGGCCATTATTAAAAAATAGATTTTCTATATAATCAGAATTTGTCCACAATTTTTTAAGAAAATAGGTTGAACTTGCACACTTTAATAAATTTCATAAATAATTTTCCTTTAAATAATTAAGGTCCCCTCTGCGGCCCTCTTCTGAGCTTTAAATCCAGAAAATATTATATCACTTCATTTTTCATTATTTGGTTTCGTGTTTCATGAATTTTAATTAATATTTATTTGTAGGGTGTTTATATATTGACATATCTACTCATTAATTATTTGGTTTATATTTTAAATCTCATCTCTTCATTGATTTCATGTATAAAGCTTTTTACCCGAAACAATAATTATGTTCGGATAATTAAAAACACTCAGAATTTTAATTTTGTACGTCGGATAATAAATTTCACAAGAATAAAATTTCAAATATGAGTTTAACAAACTTTTAATACAATGAAAGTTACATATATATTACTAAAGTACTGGCCCTCATCATGATTTGCATCATAAATCTAATATTGTAGCCATGCGAATATACCCACAGAATTCTTAGCCATTATATTATATATATATATATAAATATATATATATATATATATTTATCTGGCCTTTATTCACCACACTAATTAAATAAGACAAATTTCGGTACTTCGTTTATATAGACTTCCAAGAATTTAAACAAATTTTTGATACTGTTCATTCGGGTCGGTTTTTTCCCGGTACCGGCTGGGGTTAACTCGCGCAGGAGGATACCCAGGCAGCATTACATGCCTGAGTATGGGTTTGAATATATATATATATATATATATATATATATGTATATATTTAAAATTATATAAGCGGGATACCGAGATCCTAGCCGGGTGAACACTGATCTTACAAATTTTCAACTTTAATATAAGAATAATGCTGTATCCCCCGCTCCCAGTCCCGCTGGGTTTTTTTTTATTTTTTTATTTTATTTCTTGATTAAGAAAATAATTTTTAATAAAAATGTAACTTTTTTTATTTTTTAAAAATATTAAAAAATATTAAAAAAATATATGTTAAAAATAAAAAAATAAAAAAAACACATAGCGGGACTGGGAGCGGGACTGGGAGCGGTGTCCCTAGCACTGCTCTTAATATAATCTTCATTAATAGTCAACCTAATGACAGCTTGGTTCTTGGTCTCATACCCAGGAAACACCTCGATCGACCTTAAAATATTTGATCCAACATTAGGGGAGTGCTATTCCATTAATTAACAAGTAGGAATATTTAAAAACAAATTGTAATTAGCATGCATTTATAAGGTTTTTAGAGAACAGAAAAATTAAACAACATGCTGCGCGCATGCATTCTAATCTTTTAAATTAATTTTAACTGTGAAACAACAAGCAGCTAGCCGCCAAAATCAACTCTCAACATTGATATTCTATAATGTAGCAAACAACGACAGTACTCACTTGCAAAGAAACTTTGGCATTGACATCTGCTATATTATTTTTCTATATATATGATCTCCTTAGCCATAAGTACTGTGTACCAAGCAAAAAAAACAGAGATATATCTAATTCTTTCACAAACTACGTACCCAGCTTATCTCTAGGTTATCTTTCTCCTTTCGAGATTTTGTAGAAAAGAGACTGAAAACAATGGAGATTGTGCATTTCTTGTTCGGAATATTTGGAAACATCACTACTTTATTTCTCTACTTGGCCCCAATAATCACATTCAAGAGGATCATACAGCATAAAGGCACAGAAAAATTCTCAGGCGTTCCATACGTGATGACGTTGCTCAACTGCCTCCTTTCTGCATGGTACGGCCTTCCCTTTGTGTCCCCAAACAATCTTTTAGTATCAACAGTCAATGGCACCGGGGCGGCAATCGAGTTCATATACGTGGTCATCTTTCTCATATATGCGCCCAAAAGGGAGAAGGCTAAGATTTTTGGGATCTTTTCGTTTGTGGTCCTAGTTTTCTCAATCGTGTCCTTGGTTTCCCTTTTCGCCTTGGAAGCTGGCATGACCAGGGCGGTGTTTTGTGGGTTTGCTGCGAGCATATTCTCCATCATCATGTATGCCTCGCCTCTATCAATTATGAAGACTGTGATTAAAACTAAAGAGTGTCGAATTCATGCCATATATTTTTCCTGTCACTGTTCGTGTTCTTGTGCGGGACTTCTGGGTTTGTGTTTGGGTTGCTCGGACGTGATCCTTTTGTTGCTGTGCCAAATGGCTTAGGCTGTGGTTTAGGGGTCGCGCAGCTGATCTTGTACTTTATCTACAGAGATAACAGGGGTACTACTGCGTCGACCGTCGAACCCATTGATATAGAATCTCATGCGGAGACAGGACTACCCAAGGAAAACAAAGATCAAAGCCAATCCAATGTAAGTGATCAAGCTCAACTAGACCGTCGAGAGCACGTGGTTGTCTAGACGTACACATGGCGTACATGGTTCAAAGCCTGGAAGCAAACCCCATTCACACGTACGCGTACGGCCTTTATTTATACAACCAGTACACCTTTAATGTGGAAACCTTCCACATTACTTAAAATAAAAACTTATTTGTGTTTTGGGGTTTTGTTTTTATAATCCAATGTAAGTAGACCATCTAGACACATGTCGTACATGGTTCAAAGCCTAGCTTGATGCAATGGGTCCTCCAATAAGTACTGCGTTTACACAGCTACTTATATGTAGAAGTAGTGTTTATAATATACATTTCTTAAATGCTCCAAGCACCAGATGATTACGAAAAACAAGGAAGAACTATACATTAACGGTGATATTCTATAAAACGTATATATTTGCATTTAAAAAGAATTGTAAGCAACTGCACGTCAGTGTTTAAAAAAAGAGAGAAACATTTTAAAGAAAATAGATACACTTGGGGAAATTGAAAATAGAGTCTCACTACAGCCACCGATGGAATGCCCCGAGAAAATGTCCCAATAAGTGTATTTCTCTTCTTCTTTTTTCATGTCTTTTTTTAATCATAATAAAAATTAAAAAAAAAATCACAACATCATTAAAAAATACTTCCTTAATTATTAAATAAAAAGCAAAAATAAATAAATAAATAAATTATCGGGACCCAACTCTTTGTAGGGATAACAGTTTCCTTTAAAATACGGTCAATGACTTCCTGTGCTTTGCCCTACTGAGATTTGCCTCATGTACAATTCTTTTCAATTCTTTTGAAGTTAGCTGTCTGTATTGTGACAAATTTGAAATTTCGTGATCATTACGTTACAAATTATGTTCATCTCACTTAACGAAAAATACGTGACGGTTTGTAAGTGTATCACCGGTCCTACACTTGAAATAATTTATTATTCTATCAATGGAGATAGACTGAGGTGCCCCTGCCTCCGATCGTGGATTATCAAGGAAAATGTCCAGGATGCAAGCCGATCGGTTGCTATCGTGGAAATTTCGTGTGTTCATATGCCAAGCACACGTGTGTGAAGATTGCAATGGAAAAAGTAAGGGACATTAGTCAAGACTAATACTAATAGTACTAAAGAGTTGTACAACACTCATTCACTAATAGAAATATCCATATATAATTACATTCCAACATCAGTTTATCGCCCACATCAAAATATGTAACCTGTAAATTGTGCGTCCCCTAAGTAAAATAAACATCCTCAATTAGAAAGATAATAAACTATGGCTCTCTCCACCCACATTATCATGTAGAATAGTATGGAAACATGCCACCTTGATCAGCATGGGGAATCCCTCTACCCGAGTGAAACATGTGGCAACGCGCCGTAGGAATGGTACGGGGAATGCTCTTGGATCTCATGAGTACAAACCACTTTAAAATCACATCACTTTCAAATTGCATCTTCAAAATAACCAATAATCATAGTGAGAAAAATATGCACTTTCATGAGAGAGTGACAGAGGGAGGGGGAGAGATAGATAAGAAGTAGAATATGAAATTCTACTTATCCATAGACAGTTACCCCCACATTACTAGTGTAGTTATGGGAATGAACCTACCTGGATGAAAACTATATGCTAAGCGTTGCAGTGGAATCATCGATCTCCTTGTTGATGAAAACTCTAAGCTCTTGGCCTCCTTGAAGAAAACAAAGTGTGTCGAAGTACTTAATAATCTCAAGTGAGATGTTGACTATCATCCAATATCTTTGATATGTCAGGATTGTCAGTAACAGTCCTAATAGATCCTAGTCTTTGATTGACTAAAGGGGCGAGAATCACGGTCATCCATGTGTCTGTTGTACTAAAGAATGGTAAAGACCGAGTAGACTGATGGAACAAGGTACGCACCTCTTTACAGCTTGCCTAGAGACCAAGCTTGTAGTCCTTCTCCTTACGAGAGTCACCTACATGGCATTAGGCCTTACTTATGAGGTGAAACGTAAGGCTTGATGTTCCTTGGCCAGACGTCTTACTTTGCGTCGTCTTGCTGGTCGGGTGAATACAACACAGTTGGGAAAGACGTCGTTGAAATGTCTCGCAATCAAAGCTCTAACTCTCAGATGTTTCTCCTTGGCTAGTCCTTGTTCCTCTAACCGCCTTTTTACTTTATGCCTTTTCTCCATAAATAGTCTGATCATTTCTGGTGGTATGGTTGCCTTCTATGCAGTCTTCTTCTCTCTCACCATAGTGATGCTTCTTAGAATTTTTTAGATTTTTGTGACTATGGTGAATGAGTTTGGAGGTTATTTATAGTTGCCTTCCTACTATTCCAATGGCAGAACTGCCCTTATTAGTTGCGTGGCAGCTCAGTTATTGTAGCTCAAAGAAATGGGGAAGCTATTCCATTGTGACCCTTTTGCTTTCCCACATTAACTCATCGTTTCCTGGGCTTCCGTATAGTATTTTTACTAAAGGTATGACTTTGGACAGTAGCTTCTTTTCCTTCCAATCCACGATTCGTACCGGCATTTCCACATAATTAAGTTTCGAGCTTCTTGATTCCCGAAACTCTTTCTCAAAGAGGAGACGTGAAACATGAAGAGACAATCTCTCCATGAATCACTCTCCAATCTCCAAAAATTGCTATGTTTTTCTGTTTTCCATGATTCTTGTTGTACATAACCGTTAAACTAGCTATACTTTCCATGTATTCTTTTTGTACTTTCCACGTATGCTTCTCAAACAGCAACCAACATAGTTGTACATACCTTCTGTAAATTCTATATAAATGCCAATATACAAGCCATGCAAGGTGCGAGCTATTCACATTTACATGGTATCAGAGCTATTCACATTTCACTTCAACCTCCTCGATTCCTCTTGTGGACAACACATCCTCTCTTGATTTGTTTTCCACAAAAACTAATCTGCCCGACATTTCTATCAAATTAGCTTCTACTAACTTCTATGGGAAGCTTAACTAGTTCCTATGTTACCCTATATTTTAGTGTATTTTAATTGAATGGATATTTTAATAAATTCAAATATTGGTTCTCTTGTTTTAAATTTATCGGATTTCTTGTTGGTTTATTTTTCTGATTTTTAAATTATGAAATTTATTTTGATATGCTTTCTTAATATATTTTAATTATTGTTTTGCATGTAAATTACTCTTTAATTTAAATTAGTTTTTTTGTGGGTTTTAAAATTATTGTGTTGTTAGATTTTTATTATTATTTTATTTTAGCTAGTCACTGCATTTAAACTATTTTATTTAACTTAGTGTTTTGAAATTTATCTCTCAATATCTCTCTTTTGATCTCTCCTATATCTATTCTTTTCAATAATAATTTGTTTTCAGAATGGACCACATAGGCCCTTTTATAGAATTACAAATGCATAACAGAAAACTGCAGCCCTCCACCTCAGTACAAACGAGCCTCTACTTGGCTGCCAGCTCTTCTTCATTTGACGTGTATATTTCTAAATGGTTGACATCCCTTATAACAACAGTTAATAAGCACAAATTGGAAGCTCCAAAACTCCTGAAAACCCAAGCAAGAAACCAAGAAAACAAAGGAAAACCTATTTAAAAAGAACATATTTAAGAATAGAAAAAAATAAGAGATGGTAAAAAGATGAAAAAAGAGATCAAACACGCCGAATAAGGTTGCAAGTAGGGCTCGTGCATCGATGAAAATAAGAAAATAGCGATATAGACCAGTAGATAAGGAGGAGGGACTTCCATGGTAAGGGGTGTGGGGTAAAGCGGTGAGTTAAATGTCTAGTGGCACAAGCATATTTGTAAGATTTAAGAGAATATATTTAGTTTATTTTTCTTTTAAAGAGGTTTTGTGAGGTGATGTTATTCTTGTATTGAGGATTTTTACTGCAATTCTTGCTAAATATGGTTAAAAGATCCACCCTTAGGTACCAAGTATGATAAATGGTATTAGAATCTATCTCAATCAAAAGTGCGAGATTTGAGCCGTCCCCACCTATGATAAAATGGCCTCGACAAGGATATTGGATGTCACTTAGGGTGCCTTTCCTTGAGACATTACATGTACTTTAGATATGAAGGTGTTTCAACGACTAAGGCCCCATTTAAATAGTGAGATGAGATGAGATAATTTTAAATAAAAATTGAATATTAAATAAAATATTATTAAAATATTATTTTTTAAAATTATTACTATTTTAGGATTTGAAAAAATTGAATTGTTTATTATATTTTGTATAAGAATTTGATAAAGTTATAATGATGAGATGAGATGAATCCATTTCTATTTTCAAATGCGCAGACCTAAGAGTCCCAATTATTCCTAGCATGCAGGAAAAAGAAGTTTTCTCTGCTGAAATGGCAGAAGCCGAAATTGAGGTATTTGGAAGTTAATGTTGATGGAAGTACTTCGGGTAATCGGGGTTCTTGTGGACGTGAGTAATAAGGGATGAAAGGGGCTGGGCTGAGTTCAAAGTTGTTTGGATGGTTTGAGAATCTATTCAAGCTTGAATGCCTCAGGTGTTGAAGTTGAATCTAATTCTGAACTAAATTTTGGATGACTAATGGTGAAATAACACATTGTTCATATGTGGAGATATGGGAGGAAATTCAACTAGAAAAAAGGAAGTTTATGGCTAAATACGTATATAGAGAAATCAATATATGGTTAGAACACATGAACTTCCTAAAGAGATCCAAGGTATCCTCACACCAGAAAGGTTAGTTTGTCCTGTCTTGACTCTTGAGCTACAACTAGTGTAAATATGTAGTTTTTGTTGAGTTTTTATTTCCGTTCATATGTTTCTGAAGGTTTCTGTGTTTTTTATTGGGTTTTATTCTCTTGGTTTGTGTTTTTGTAATCCAGTCACGAGTGAGGGTATATTTGATAAAATTGGAATACTCTCCTCTACCAAATAGAGAAGTTTAGGGCTGTCATCTTATAGGACTTAGTGATCTCCTGCCACGGGTATGCATACCCGCAACGACTACATCCACCATTGGATGTATTACAGTATCCCATAATCAAATTTGGTACCAATCTTAGGACCGGAATACCTTTAATTGAGTCTTTTAATTATGTAAATTGACCAATACTGTCTTCATATTTCCATCAGCTTGATATTAGGATATGCTTGAAGTAATATCGTTTGTGCGTGCATGTGCAACTTAATGGGTGATGGAAAAAGGACACAGGCTTGACAATTGCAATAGTCATTTTCAGTTATTTGAACAATTAGCAAACAGATGCCGAAAAATGACAAGTAATAAATAATTAAAAAAGAAATAACTATTATTTCGACAATTGGTTATGAATCCAAAACAAAAAAATCAATAAGTAAATGATTAGTCAATCCATCTTCTTTCTTTTGATCAATTGTTATATATATTTATAATTTTATTTATAAAATTTATTTTGTTAGTTTTTTTTTAAATTTAAATTTTAAATTTTAAATTTCTTAATTTTCCGAATATTAATAACTAACATATAAAAAATTAATATTTTATAAATTTTTATTAAACATATTTAACGTTTTTCTTATATATTTATTTATATTTCTTTTTTAGTGCTCAAGTTTCTTGCGTCAGGAAAATCTTATCACTTAGCAAGCACAAAACATTGACTGGATTGAGTGGACGTGGACGTTTAGTTAGTTCGGCCATCCACTTTCTTTTTCTCAAGTCGGTTGTGTCAGGCAACCTTATCCTTGGCACTGCAGCACTTTTGTATAGGTTTGGGCAACATCTCTGACGCCCACCTTTCGTTATTTTATAAATAAAATTCTCAAAAATAACAATATCTATAGATAAATATAAAACTAATAAATATAAATAACCTCTATTTCCTTTTGATAAAAGAACATCCACCACCGTTGCTAATCTGCAATACAAAATATGTAGATTGCACGTCATGTCAGGCCGGCAGGGTTGTGGGAGCGCAAATAGTGACCAAGCAGGAGGAGAGCATAACTATACAGTCAAATTGGCCTTCAGTGCAACCAATAATGAAATTGAGTATAAAGTACTCTTGGCTGGGATGTTGGTTGCCTGTTGTTAGGAGCTGAAGAGGTAGAAGTGAGGGCCGACTCCCAAGTGGTCGTTAGCCAGGTATTAGGGCAGTTCACCACAAAAGGAGAAAGATTGAAAAAGTATCTTCATCTTGTCTGCAACGAGTGCGACACCACATCTAGCAAGTCTCAAGAAAGGAAAATAAAAAAGCAAACCAATTGGCAAAAGAGGTGTCTGGACAGGAAGAGCTCCCTCTCCCAGAGCACACTATGGTCAGAACGGTCGACACCTTATCCATCGAGAGTGAGGTGTCCGTCACCACCCCAGCACCCCCAATATGGGCCGTAGACATCAAGAAGTTCCTGCAGGAAGGTCAACTACCAAGTGACTTGGAAAAAGCACGAAAGGTCAGGAATAGGGCGGCTCGATTTACCTTGTTAGAAGGGGTCCTGTACAAGAGAGGCTTCTCTGAGCCACTCCTCATATGCCTCTCGCCGAACGAGGTACAATACGTTCTGACGGAGATCCACGAAGGAATCTATAGGAGTCATTTGGGAGAAAAGGCGCTGGCCTACGAGCCGAATACTACTGGCCCCATTCCCTCAAAGATGTAGAGGATTTTGCCAAGAAGTGCATGAAGTGTTAGGAGTATGGGCTGGTGCTGCACTGCCCTCCAAAAGAGCTAACATCGATCACGGCCCCATGGTTTTTTGCCCAGTGAGGCCTAGATCTGATCGGCCAGTTCCCAGCAGCCAGAGGAGTGGCCGAATTCGTGGTCATGGTGGTCGATTACTTCATAAAGTAAGTCGAAGCAGAGGGCCTCGCGAGCATTACCTCCCGAGCCATCACAAAGTTCATGCGGAGGTCAGTAGTCTGCCGATTTGGCATACTCCAAAGCTTTATATTGGATAACAGAAGGCAGTTCGATTGCACGAATTATCGGGAGTGGTCTGTAGAGCTCGGAATCATGGTGAAGTGGTCCTTGCCAAGACACCTGCAAGCCAACCGCCAAGCCAAGGCAACCAATACAACCCTCCTCTCCACCCTAAAGAAGAAGCTATAGGCACACAAAGGACATGGGCTGAAGAACTCCCGAGTCTGCTGTAGGCATACAGAATGACTGTCTGAAACTCCACCGGGGAGACACGCTTCGCCCTCACTTATGGAAGCGAAACAGTAATCTCTGTGGAAGTCAGAATACCCACGTTCCGCATTAAGCATTTTGATCCGAACACTAACAACGAGAGGTTATCCTAAGGGCTAGACCTTCTAGAAGAGATAAGGGAAGAGGCGGCATTTTGAACAGCAAGCAACAAGCGAAAGGTAGAACAATACTTTAACAAACGGGTCAGACCACGCTCCTTCAAAGTGGGTGACTTGGTTGGACCACGATGGGAAGGCCCGTATGTAGTGACCGCAAACAACCAACGCGGCTCCTATCGCCTCAAGAATAGCCAAGGACTCGAGCTCCCCCACTTTTGGAACATCGAGCATTTGAAGAAATACTACGTGTAGGGACATGAAACAATGCGTTGTATGAAAAATGTAAACTTACTTGATTTTGATCTCACAGTCTATGAGGTCAATATTCTTCTTGGTCACTTTCTATCAGAGTTCACAGACGTGTGCCTTCACCCACCGCAATTTCTCCCTTTGGTGTTGGGCCTCCTAGGTGAGTTTAAACTGCTAGGACAACAGCCTCGAGCGCTGCCCGGGGACCAAAGCCCAATCCCGCCGAGACTCTTCCAGCTCCTTCCAAGCAGAGTCTAGTGTAGCCTCCCAGATGACTAGGTCCCGTGCAGCCACGACGCAGGCCTCCTCAAGGCATTTGCCCTTAGACGTCCATTGGCCGAGGTTATCCTCAGCCTCGCATAGCAATTTTTTCAAAACCTTCTTCTTTTGCTTACGCCTCGCTGCATCCGCCTCCATGAGTTGGTTCAGCTCTTTCATGTCCTCCACCTCATTTACCAGCCCTCTGTGCTCGGCCTTGAGGTCCTTGATCTTCTAGGCAGCCTACTTCAGCCTTAAGCACCCAAAGCGGCCTAGCATCTCAAGCTCTCGGTTGGCCTGCTCCAACTAACCCTACTGCTCACTAATCATCACAGCCAACTAATCTGCAGCCTGTAATAAAAAAAAATAGTTAGAAATGCCGAGGCAAGGGTCAGAAAAGGCCCACTAAAATGAGTAGAGTCTGGGGGAAAACCTACTTGGGCAAAGAAGGGTCGCAGCATCTAGGTAGCTTGCTTGGTTTCCGCAGCCCGAGCTGTGTCCAAGTTTAGGGTCTAGCTCCCCCTAACCCCGGTGGAAGAGGAAGGGCCGGTGACCTGTAGTTGTCAAGAGAAGTCCGGTATCCCCCCTTTGGCCTCCCTCCCATGTTCAACAGGAGCCTCATCTGCCAGACTAGGACCGACCGATGACAGAGCCTGAGAGTCATCTTCCTCACTTAGCAACGCAATGGAGGGGGAATCTTGGGGACCGCCCTCATGGCTAGTGCCGCTCAGCTCTGCTAGAGGAGATGGGGACAAGCAGTCTTGACGTGGGGAGAAGCGGACCTGGTGACCTCCTTTTGATTCTCAGTTGTGGGGGAAGGGACCTCGTGGGAGGTTCTCCCCTGACCTTCTGGTCTGGCTTCTTTTTCTTCTTCTTTTCCTTCTCCTTCTTCTTCTTGGCTTATAGCCCTGGAGGCGACTAAGGAACCCCCAGGGGAGAGGCTCTACTCTTCTTCCTGACTCTAAGCCTTCGAGGCCATTTGTGGAATCTCACAGAGAGCGATCTCCCTCAGAGTGTCTTCGAAGGACATGAACAGCTAGAACATACTGGGCCCACGAGGGGGGGGGATGCATGAAGGAGCTGAAGAAAGGTGCCTGAAGGTCGCACTCTAGCAGAACGGCTCAAACATGAACGCCTGATGCCGTGGAAATGTGGTTGTGCCATCCTACAGCACCTCTGGCAGCACGTCATTGCGTGCTGGGTTGCTTAACACGCATTGAATGCGGCATGTCTCTGCCCTGCCGTGCCTACGATCGGACACGCTCAACTGCTTGCATCCTACTGCAATTGTGCACTACGTACCCTATTGTAGGGGTTGGCAGCCCACCGAGGTCCTAGGCCATCACTGCCTTATGGTGGGCTCCTTGATCAGGTCGATCTTGGTGCCAAGGCCTTTTCGGATGGGCAGCCGAGTCAATGGCTTGGTACACAGCTTTCTGTCTTGGGCTCCTAGCCTACTTTGGGTCTCCGCCTGAGGGGCCTAGAGTCTCTGCGGCTTGATCTCTTTAGGTTTGGGCCACTCTTCAGAGGGCCCCCCCTCACAGGAACCCTCATTCTCCAAAGGTATCTGACCCATATCAAATTAGTCAGATATTTGACCAAATTGATCCAACCAAAATAGCTCTTACATCCAAAAGGGCACTCTAGTCAGACCAATATCTATAGCAGGGGTATCATGTAAAGCACACCTAGATCTCTAAAAGTATCTGTCCCTTGATCAAATTGCTCGGAGCTTTGAGCATGTATTGCATCCTCATTCTCCATAAGTGGTCAGATTACGTGGTAGCTTGGCTTCTAAGAATGTAAAAGCATGCCTCAATCTCCGAAACATAATTTTTAGATATTGAAGTACGCTTTACATGCTCGAGAGCTCCCACGTGATTAAGGAACCTTTGCTTGTTGCGGTGGAAATTATCTTCATAGCATTTTTGAAAAATTATTATTTTTTCCTCAAATTTGAATTTTTTTGTATAAGTGGAACCAGACACATGCCCTCCGAGTATAAATTCTATGGGAATATTACTTCAACAATAAAATGTATGATTAATCCTCCGGGTATTACAAGCACCATCAAGGAAAACTCACCACCTCAAGAATCAACTACGAGAGAGAAACTGCTATAACCACAAGTGAGTACCGTGGAAGGCAAAGTGCTCGCACTCCAGTGAGAGTGCTCGCATCCTCAGTCCTATTGTATTTTTCTATCCTATCTCCATTTGTCAGTTTTCCATACTATCTTTCCTTTTTTCGCCCTTTAATTTTACGTTCTATTACATTTTTATGTCCTATCTTCTTTTGACATTTTTCCGTCCTATTATCAATTTTTGCCCTATCTTCAATTTCGGCCAAATCTTCAATTTTTTGATCTATTACATTTGCTTTACTATCTTCTTTTGTCAATTTCTCGTTGTATGTTCTTTTCTGTCCAACGTTTAATTTTCCGTCCTATCTTCATTTTTCCGTCATATATTTAATTTTTCATTTTATCTTCATTTATAACAAAATTTAACTTAACTATTATCGAATTGTGGTCAATTATTAATATATTTATGTGTAAATATTTGTATAAATTCTAATTATGTGAACACTGCTTAAACTACAAAGTAGGAATTTACTGTTCCAAGTATTAAAAGTCTTGTTATTTTTCATAAGCAAATTTTCATTCGAAGATGACTGAGAAAAATAATAAAACAAAACAAAATAAAAATCGATTAGTCTAGTCTAGACACCCATTGACCTTCACAAATATCAATCCCAAATATATCTGTTGTTTTTTCAAAAAACAAATGAAAGAAATTTCTACCTACCAGGCATGATCGAAATAAATCAGAAAAATTCAAAATTATACCGAACCTTTTGAATGGGTATAACTGTCCATTGAAGTTTCATTTCTTTTTATGTGTAGTTGGAATTTGTCAATTATGTTGAGGTTGTGTTTCACGAGTCTGGATAACTCCACGCTCGTGGGGCTCGGTCTCTTTCTTGCGAGTTGAAGAGAGTGGGGAGCTCGAGGGCTATGGTGTTGCCCAGGCCCAAGGGGCGTGGGGAGCTCGGGGGCCGTGATTATTTTATGGAATAAATACTATTAATTTGTTTTTTTTTTTTTTCTTTTGAGAATATAAAGATAGCTTTTGTCGCCTTTTATGTTGTCTATTATTGATCTTATTTGACCATTACAATTCCTCACAACTTTGAACAAATGACATGTTGTCTATTACTGATCTTATTTGACTATTTCAATTCCTCACAACTTTGAACAAATGAATTGTTGATTGTGTTTCAGACAAGATTTCCGACATGCCCACAACTTTTTCATCATAATTACTCCGAAAACAGCTTGTTTCTTGGACGAACCAGCAAGAAAAAACTTGTTTTATAAAGTATTTCACGATGTTTAAAAGATTTATGCTATTTACAAGTCTGGTGTGTAACATACCACTAACTGTAGTACCCATTATATATATAAAAGTAATCAAAATGTCAATAGTTTACCAATAAAATACTTGCATATAGATTTATTTTTACAGCATCCATAATGGATTCTCTATAATTTAGCTAAAAAGTATATTCTCTAAAATTTTACTCATCTTTAAAAAATCTTCTACATCTCATTTTCTATCCATTTCCTATTCTATTAAAATAATATTTCTCTATTCTTTTTTTATTACTTTTTTCTCTCACTTCTATTTACAAATTTAACTACTCAATATTTTTTCTTATGTTTTGAACTATTACTCTAGTAAATATTTTAAATAAAATTTAAATTATTTTTAATATTTTTAAAAATTTTTTTTTTTATATTTTCGGAGTTATTTAATTATTTTTAAAAGTATTATTTAAAACTATAACAAATATGAGTATGAGAGAAAGTGTAGATGATTAGAAGAAAAATTAATTTAATTGAAATGAATAAAATATTGATAAAAGTGATTTAGAAAATGAATATCTGGGGAACCACTATTGATTCCCTAAACATTTTCTCTAAAATGGGAAATCCAATGGAGAGAGATTTTTGGAGAAAATCCTATAATTATCTTCAAATTATAAAGATATATAAGATATGGGGACTCTAAGGTGGATGCTCTTAGAGATATATGTTATCTTTCTTTCTTTTTTTTTGTGATATATGTTATCTGAATATGTTTCGGGTGCCTTTTCTTTTCTTGGTAAGAAACAAAGCCAGAGAAAAGTCAGTTGGCATTCGGCAATGAATGATAAAAAAAACTAGGAATGTATTTGAGAAATCTAATAACAAGAAATCAATTTGGTGGGGTACTTCACTCCCATATTTGTGAAACAAATTCGACTCCATTTAAAACGAGAATAATTATTGATAAAAGTATTAAAATTGTATGATTAAGTTGTTTAAGTGAATAAATTGTTTAATTAAAAATGAATTAAGCACTTAATTATGCAGTAGATTATAGTATTTGAGTTAAATTGATAATACATGATATTTTGCTGTTCTTCATGTTAATTTTTTTTTGGAAGAATTGAAAATTCACCATGAGTGAGTAGTGCTGTAACTAAGCTCGGGAATAGCTCGGATTGGATTGTGGTTTGTTAGATTAATGTTCCTTTGGTTTTATTTCATCATCCTATGAAGTTGCAAAGCAGTCTACATTAGAAACAATAAGAATTCATCATTCGAATCCTTGATTTATTGTTGATGCTGAGGCACAATAGAAGCTTGGAGTTACATTATGAATCCATTGTTATTATGTTCATTCTGAAATTGTTTTGCAACTAAGTAGGTACTTTTGGTTTTAACTGGAAATTGGGATTTATTTGTTGAACTTTCCGAATGCTAGTTTCTTGACAGAGTTAGTATTTGAAAGGGAAGGATTTGATATTTAACTAGTACACAACCCATGAAGAGTGACACCCGTAGCTTAGGTGTTTGATATTTTGCCTCTTAGACTTAAATTTACTTTGAGAGTCTCATAGTTTTTTTGTTTCTATTTCAGTTTGTTAAGCTTCAAACCATTTTTCTTGTTTTCAAGATTCTTTACATGTTAAGTTGTGGGAATGAACTTCATACCTCATCATCTCGATTTGGACTCAAATGTAGATATGCGTACAGCTTACTCTTGTAATTAGATTGCATAAATCCTTTCATACACTGTTTTTTATAACCATAAAAAGTCCAAAAAGATTTTACATAGCATCTCCTCTCCTTTCTTTGTATACATATACCATCAGATTTTACATGACAATTTCAAGATATTTTTGATACTCTTTTGTCCTTGTGAAATACGATTCTTGATCTATCCTTGATAGAACTTGAAACTTCTACATTTGAAAGAACACATTTGGAACCATGTCAATTATATACATCAAGGAGTAGTGTACTATCAGAACCTGTACGACGAAAACACTCAGTTCAATGTTATTCTTCATCTTTATTTTTTTTTTTTTCGCTCACATCAGATAATGTGATTCAGATAAGTGAAATATTATGTTGATCATTTAAATGAAAAATAGTTTAAATATATATATATTTATCGCATTAGCCAATTTTAAGGATGAAATATTCCTTAACAACATGAAAGTGGGCAACATATGCATCCAATTATCAAATATCAAATAGATTATATTTTTGTAATGTCAGTACATAAAACATAACATATATACACGTACATAAATATATTAAAGAACTGTAACTATACAATCCAGCAATCCAAACCTTATTTGGCAAACTAGAAAAAGAAAATCAAGCCAGCATTTACATTGATAGGCCAAACTCTAACATACTGGAGATGGAGCATGTGTATTACAGCTAAGGGATCAACATCTACGCAAACAAGCAGCCAACCAAGCACAAATCATAGCAGCAAAGGAACGAGGGCCACCACAACCATTCTTTTATAACAGAGTACCTTCAGAGCAGTAGGCTGAAATCATGCATATCCGTTGACTCTAGTTCTAAAATAGAGAATATCCAAATATTAACAGACTAATCTACTCATTCTACCAACACAACAGAATCATGCCCAAGTGAACTCATAATACCAACAACGGTTTCAAAGCATTAATGCAGAATCTTTGTGAAACAATGTATTGATCACGGGGAGGTTTGACAAAATTGTTGAATGTGCAATGCAATTTGGAATACCAGTCATGAAGAATTGTCAGAACTATGGTTTACGATGTGTTCACCGGCCTGCTAGAATGCTGTCTGAGACAGAATGTGTAGCAGACAAAGAAAATGACTTGATAATTTCATCAAATGTAGGGTGTCTGCCACCAACGATCTGGCTAAAATTAGATGACAATGCAGTTGCTCTAATTCTGTCAAACAAATTCATAGACATTGCCTCCCCATCAGGCTCAGTGCCCTGGTTTGGTCCCTCCAACACCTTCACAACTTGTCTCATTGGAGGCCTAACACTAGGGTCTGGATAGGCACACAACAAACCGAGATGAAGCATACTCTCAACTTCCTCAATGCTATAACCACCCTTCGACTTTAGCCGCTCATCTAGAGCAAGATGCAGCTCTCCTCTATCCATTAGCCTCCATACCGAATCAACCAACCCTGGCTTTCCCTCTTCAATGGGCCTTCTCCCGCACACAACCTCTAGAACCAATATCCCAAAACCAAACACATCAGTTTGAGTGGAGGCTCGACCAGTTCGAACAATTTCTGGTGCCATGTATCCAACAGTACCAACTACTCTTGTTGTGCTAGCCAATTGGCCATGCTGGTGAATTCGGGCTAACCCGAAATCCCCCAACCTAGCATTCATATCCTTATCAAGTAGCACATTGCTTGCCTTAATGTCTCTATGCAAGACTTTAGCTTCCCAACCCTCATGCAAATATGAAATCCCCCCAGCCACATCTTTTAAAACCTTCATCCTCTCTTGCCAACTCAACATTAGGCTCTCATCACACTCAAAAATCCTCTTGTCCAGACTTCCATTTTCCATATAATCGTAGACCAAGATCAATCTGCCTATCTCATTCTTGCACCAACCTCTCAATCCTACCAAGTTCCTATGCTTCAATCTCCCCAGACTTGAAACCTCAGCAACAAACTCAGCCATCCCCTGTTCACTCTCGTGAGGGATTCTCTTTACTGCGACTTCTACACCTTGCAAAACCCCTTTGTAGACCTTCCCATCCCCTCCAAATCCAATGACATTTTTTTCTGAAAAGCCGTTTGTTGCAGCATAAATGTCTTGGTAACCAATCCGATGTGGCCAATATTCCAATTCCCAATCTTCAATTCCCGCCGTTTCTTTATCTTTCATTCTTTTTCTTCTAGACAAAATCACATATAGCAAAATTGCACACCCAACTATAAAAAAACCACCAACACTAACCCCCACAATAAACCCTTTTGATCTAAAAATCGACCTTTTGGGAGGCGCAAACGAAGGTAAATTTGTTGTCACCAAAGCATCACCGATCGAGAAATTTGAATTGCTAAAGCTCCAAGCCAATATCTTGTGACTCTCAACCAATTGCCCGGTTGATGCGCAAAAACCTACATACATCTCATCCAAAAGAACGCTAGAGAGATTAACAAACTCACTTATCAAAGGCTTTCGAGGTCTTCCCATGCCCGCCACAGCCATAGAAACATTAATCCGTGAATCCACAAAGTCAATCCACACTTGATAGTTCTCCCCACCATTAAGGTTAAGCTCCTCAAACACTTCACCATCTTGTCCGGTCCAAAACCCCGCTGTATATGAAGCAAAAGATGTAAGCGTATTTATGTCCACACCGACATGATTATCATCTATATCGTTGAATTCTTGGTTCATGAAAACATCGAACTCGATCGCAAACACATGGTTACTGAAGCTCCCATCATTGGTTAAATTGAAAAGACCCATATGCTGCGAGGAACTTGTGCCGTTTATATCTGTAGAGGGGGCAAATAGAAAGGCAAGGCCATGGCCGGGAAGGAAGTTCGCGACTTCTGCGATGGAGAAAATGAAGGAGGTTGAGAAGGGGAGGGGCGCAGAGGAGTTGGCGGATTTTGTGGGGATTTTGGAAGGGTACAAGGCACGGCCTATGGAGAAGACGGTGTCATCAGTGATGGCAAGAATGGAGGATTGGATGGTGGAGTTGCCATAGAGGAGGAGGTTGGTGGAGCTGAAGTTGGTGTTGAAGATGAACTCAGTTGCCGAAGTTGAACTGAGGAGGATCAAAAGAGTTATGGCAGGGAGGAGAGGCATCGTTGGGGAAGCCATGAGAGCTGAGACCGAGAGAGAGAGAGAGAGAGCGAGAGAGCGATATAGACAGAAATGGAGAGTTTATTCAACAAGTAATGTTATCACAAGGTGGTGGCGAACATGGACAAGATTGTCTAATGTCAACATATGTGAGCTGTCTGCTAAAGTACTAAACAAGAAAAAATCCAGTGGTAAGCGATTTCTAATACGCGCACCCAGACAATCCGGCCCCAGACATCTCTTGGGTAATATACTTCCATGCCATGGAACTCGAACTTACCAAATTCAGCAGAGGCTTCGCGGAAAGTGGGTGCCAACTGCAATCCACTTTTGGATTAGAAATAAACGCGGATAGAATGTCAAAGGTACCGTACCGTTGCGTTGAAAAAAACATTATTAATTGAGGCTTGCGGCGGCGCATTTGATTTCTGTCGACTTGGAATCCATTACTAAGAAAGGACTGGACGGTTTGGTTTCTTTCACTTCAGAGCATTGGTATTGACATAAGTCTCGGTACAAATCTAAATTTTGTCTAGAATTTGAAATTTTAATTATAGTAAAAGTTTTAAAAATGGTTAATACACATTAGACAAGACGTTTTAAATTTAAAATAGTAATATAATATTATATATTTTAATAATATTTTTAAAAAAATATTTAATATTTTGTAAATATACTTGTATTTAATATTTTATATTAATATTAAAATTTAATATTTAAAAAGAGAGATAGTTGGATGAAAAAATCATAAAATATTAATTTGATCCTTCTACAAATATGACCAAGGGCTCTAAATTACTGTAGATCAAAATTCTACAAATATCACTTTAGCTAGTTCAATGCATAAATTTTAATTCAAAAAAAGTTAAAATTTGGACTTAAACTTAGCAATGGCTAGGCCATTGCCAATGATCTTAAGGTTGTTCTGGATTCAAAATTTGAGATTTAAAATTTTTGAATTGTTTATTATATTTGTATAGAAATTTGAGAAAGTTGTAATAATGATACGAGACGAGATGAGATAAAACACTTTCTGAATCTAAACAGGGCCTGAAAGAGTCAAAAAGACTGTACAAATATATATATACACCCGCCTAATTAACTTAAAATATTAAATTAATTGACAAGCATAGTATCAAACACAACAAATTAAGTAATAAATACATAAAATTAACATGTGTTGTGATATTTGCCCTCAAGATGGAGAGTAAATGGACTGAACTCCCCATCTTGGTGATTAATTGCAACAAATATTGATGTCCAATGGCTTTAGTGAGCACATCTGCTAGTTGGTGCTGTGATGCTAGATGAAAAGTCTTGATTACTCCATTTTGTACCTTCTCCCGTATGAAATGACAATCTAGCTCAATGTGTTTGGTGCATTTGTGAAATACTGGGTTGGCAGCAAACCAACAATATGTAGGGAAACTTGACTATTACAAAACAATTGAGCACTTTGTATGAGGTATATGAAAATCAGAGAGAAGGGTGAGAAGCCAAACAATCTCGCAAGTAGTGAATGTCATTGATTTGTATTCAGCTTCAATGGATGAACAAGAAATAGTTGGTTGTTTCTTTGGTTTCCAAGAAACCACATAATCAATAAGAAATACCAATAAACAAGTTGTAGACCAACGACTATCAGGGTAAGATGCTCAATCTAAATCCGTAAAAGCATTAACTGTTAAAGAGTTATCAACTGGAAAGAAAAGACCATTTGCTAGAGTGTTTTTAATGTAATGTAAATACGTTAAGTTGCTACCAAGTGAGGTTGTCTAGGCTTGTCCATGTACTGACTGAGCCGATGAACTGAATATGAGAGATTAGGCCTTCTAATAGTGAGATACAAGAGCCTACCAATCAATCTTCGAAAAACTGTCGGGTCTATCAACAACTCTCCATCACTTTTAGTAAGTCAAAGATTGTGCTCTATAGGAAATCAGGTTGGTTTGGCCCCAAGTAAGCGAGTATCTTGCAAAATCTCAAGAGCAAATTTTCTTTGACACAAAGAAAGCCCTTGTGGAGATCTATCTAGCTACCTCCAAACCAAGAAAATACTTAAACTGTCCAAGATCCTTGAGTTTAATTTTTGATCAAGCAAGATTTTCAAACACTCCACAGATTTGATATCATGACTTGTTATCACAATATTATCAACATAGACAAGAAGAGCAGTAAAAGAAGACCCTTGGGATTTTGTAAAAAGTGAAGAATTAGTTTTGGATTGCACCAAACCCATATCAATAAGAGTATTAGAGAATTTTGAAAACCATTGGCATGAAGCTTGTTTCAGCCCATAGAGAGATTTAGTCAATTTGCATAATTTGGACTCCCCCTTAATATTAAAACCAGGTGGCATTTTTATGTAGACCTCATCCAACAAATCTCCATACAAAAATATATTATTCACATCAAGTTGAACTAAATGCCAATTTTGGACAGCTGCTATAGCAAGTAAAGTTAAAACAGTAACCATTTTAGCCACTGGAGAAAATGTTTTGGAATAATCCAGTCCCTCCTTTTCGGTGTAATCCTTGGCAACAAATCTAACTTTATACCATTCTATGGAGCTATCAGCACCGTATTTGGTTTTATAAATCCATTTACATCATATGGGTTGTTTTCCAGGGGTAAAGTGGTAACAGTCCAAGTAATATTGGCTTCCAAAGCTGCAATCTCAACAGCCATAGTATCTGTACATTGAGAGTGCTTGACTGCTTAATGGTAAAATTTAGGTTCAATACCAGCAGTAATGACTAATGCAAATGATTTATGATTAGGAGACAAGTAATGATAAGAGAGAAAGTTAGAAAGATCATATTGTGTCCTTGAAGAAGTGAGAGCAGCTCTAGAATCTAATGTAGAGTGTGCATAAAAGGAGCTCCAATAGAAGTTATGCAAGTAACCAAGAGCACCTAAAATTCTATTGGATCTCTGTTCGCATAAAAATATATCTACAAGTGCACAAAATCGTAACAAGTCGCCCAATCTAACTGCTTAGAGCCTGTCGCCAAGTCTTCCTGCCTTCTGGTCGCGAGTGTCCTCTCCTACCAAAAGATAAGTCTTCTTGCCTTTAGTAGAAAGAAATCTCTTTGCTACCCACGGGACAAGACTCCTAGCCCAAATCTCACTGGCTCTTTTTAGATCTCGCTGACTTTCATCGGTCTAGATCCATAGTCTTTTCTTTTGTACCAAGATATTCTCATTTTGTACTAAATCTTCTTATTCCTTTAAATCTAAGAAAATAAATAAAAATATGTAGAAAAAAATAAAATCAATAGTATTGAAGGGAAAATGACACTTTTCATAAATAAAAGACTGATAAAAATCACATAAAAATAATACTTATCAAATACCCTCACACTTAAGTTTTGATTCCCCTCGAGCAAAGAAAAAAGAAAGACAATTAAAATAAGCATTAGTTTGATTCACAAAATTTATTGCCTCAAAGATTGTCTAAAGTCTATAAATCAAAGAAAGCATTCAAGTCCAAAGGTTAATTCAAAACTCAATTCCACCGCATTATCCATCCCCACATTTATGCATACCCATCTTTTCACTTCATCATTAGCTGCCTGGATAGTTTTATGCAAGCAACTAAATAAATAATGGATCTCTAAAAATTCCATAGGCTTGCTTTTCAAATCACTCTTCGCAAATGTAGAATATAAACTATCACCAAGGATCAATAGGTCTTTATTAAGTTTGTAATGTAAGGCTAGGGTGAGGGCTACAAAGAAAAGGTAGGATTCAAANTTTTTTTTTTTTTTTTTTGTGCAAATATTCTATACTATGTTGACTACCTTTTTGGATTACTCTCGTTGACCTTTTCTTGTTGGCCACACAGTAAACGAGTTGACTTTTCACACCCCCAAACTTATGATTTTCATACTATTGCTATAATTAACTTTACTTGTAGACTTTCTACCTCTTTTGCCTTCCATGCTCTTGTGAGTCTGTTACTTTGTGTAAACCTAGTTCTCTTGAAAGATAAGGAAATCAATTTTTAAGCTCAAATAGGGTAGGGAATTTGAGGTTTATAAAAAAGAAAAATATAAGGCTAAAATATATTTCAAAAAAGCTCAAAGGGGCAACTAGAGATAAAGATTATAAACATGCAAGCTTGAAAGGCTCAATCGGTCCAAAGAATACCTTAATCATTTTCTCAATAATATTTGGTCTAGGATTTCACCTCGAGTGTAATCAAACAAGTTCTAGAGTAAGTTGAGACCATATAAATTCACAAAATTCATATAAAATTTCTCTAGGTAGTCAAAAAAGTTAATGATCATAAGAAGCATTCATTGAACATAGAAAATATCAAATTAAGTAAGATCAAGTAAAGAATTAACAACTAGACTTAAGCAATGAGAATTTTTTCTAAAAATTATAATCAATTTCAATCATATTCTTATCATAGGCTTTTTATTCATCAAACCATATTGTTTTTTATCATCATCATCATTATTATTATTATTTTAGAAAATAATATCCTTTCCCCCCAAACTTAAATATCACATTGTCCTTAATGGGAAAAAGGAAGAGAAACTAAAACAGAGAATGAGAGAAAGTAAGATATGCTCCCCTGATTTTGTCCAGTTCTGTCATTTGAATATTTTCCTTGAAGGCGCAGCCGTGTACTTCTTGGAGATCTCCTCGCCTCTTCGTTCTTTCAAAATGAAAGAAAATGAATAATATTAACCAAAAATAAAAATTAATAAAAAACAACTTGGGTTGCCTCTCAAAAGCGCTTTATTTAAAGTGACCTGCTCACGACGACCCTCAAAACGAGTTTCCCTTTCTGGACATTAATTAAAGTTCTCCCCATCACTAGGAAAGGTCAGCCCAGTATCAAAGGGATCTCCTCATTATCTTCCATATCAAATACAATGAAATCGGTGGGGAAGATGAACTTGTCAACTTTCACTAGTACGTCCTCAATGAGTCCTCTCGAGTATTTGATAGATCTGTCTACCAATTGTAGAGAAATAGTGGTCGGCTTTACTTCTCCAAGACCCAATTTCATGAAAACCAAGAGAGGCATTAGATTAATACTTGCCCTTAAGTCACATAAAGTTTTATCAAAATAGGTATTTCTTATAGTGCAAGGGATCGTGAAACTTCCCGAATCTTTCAACTTAGGCGGCAGCTTCTTTTATAAAATTACACTGCTCTCCTCGGTCAGCATCACTGTCTCATACTCCTCCAACTTTCGCTTGTTTGATAATATATCCTTTAAAAATTTTGCATATTTAGGCATTTGCTCTAAGGGTTCAATAAGAGGAATCTTAATATGCAATTGCTTAAATATACTTAGAAATTTAGAGAACTGATTATAAATTTTATTTTTCTTTAATCTCTGTGCAAAAGGAATTGGTGGATCATAAATTAAAGGAGAATAAGTTTCAGAAGTAAACTCCCTGGATTTCTTGGATTTTGCAGCCCCTTTTTCTCTCTAGTCTTCTTAGTTTGTTGGTCGGTCGCCTCTTGCTCGGTTTCTTTCACGTCGTACTCGGTTTCCTTCTTCTATGTCTCCATATTTTCAGCTTTTGCATCTTGCTCGGTACTTACTATTTGTGGCTGGTCATATGTTCTCACACTTTGCAATGCTATGGCTTTGACATGCTCCTTCGGAATTGTCACAGTGTTGCTCAGTAAAGTCCTTGTTGTCCTTTCGGTAAGCATGTTGGAGAGTTGACCGATTTGCACCTCAAGATTGTGGATGGATGCCGAGTTGTTTTGGATCACCATATCAGTCTTTTACATGTACAGCATGAACATATCCTCAAGTGTTGGCTTCTTTTCTTGCTGTGGAAACTGTTGAGGTGGTCTAACCGGCTCTTGGTTATTGCTCCATGAAAAGTTAAGGTGATTTCTCCATCTAGGATTGAATGTGTTTGAATAAGGATTGTTTTGATGTTTGAAATTGGACACGTAGTGGGCTTGTTCTTAATTCAGTTGGACAAAAGGATTCCCTACTTGGCAATCTACACTTGAATAATTTCATGCGCAATGATCACAAACAATATTACTTTGAATAGCATTAACGTTCATCTTACCTAATTGTTGTAAAAGATTTGCCATTTGCGCCGTCAATGTGGTAATAGAATCAAGTTCAAAAACTCCAGCCGCCTTTCTTGGCATTACTCTCTCCGCAGACCATTGATAATTGTTAGACATCAATTCTTCCAGAAGTACATAGGCGGCTTCATTGGTCTTACTCATTCATGCTCCTCCAGCGGTTGCATCAACTATAGATCGATTTGTGGGTCCTAAACTATTGTAGAATGTCTGTATTTGAAGCCAGGTGGGGAGGTCGTGATATGGACACTTGTGCAATAAGTCTTTGTATCTCTCCCACGCTTCATACAATGATTCACCCTCAAATTGGGCGAATGTAGTAATATCATTCCTTAATTTCACTGTCTTGTCCAGAAGGAAATACTTTGCTATAACTTTTTGTGCCAACTCTTCCTAGGTGGTGATGATGCCGAGTGGTAAAGAATTCAACCAAGCTTTTGCTTTTTCCCTAAGTGAAAAAAGAAAAAGTCTCAATCGGATTGCATCATCTGTCACTCCAATGTGTTTAAAAGTATCACAAATTTTCAAAAAATCTGCAATGTGGACATTAGGATCCTCTTGTGACAACCCCTCAAACTGGACAATTGGTTGGATCATTTGAATGATGTCTGGCTTGATCTCGAAATTTTTGGCTTGTATAGTGGGTCACCTTTACTGGACATCGCCCCATTGACCGATGGCATCACATAGTTTCTTAACGCCTTTTGCTCCTGGTTGGCCATATTAACTTTATAGGCGGTGACCTCTATCTTTTCTCTTTATTGATCCGACGTAAGATCCTTTCCATCTCGGGATCGAAAAACGTATGCTCTAATGATTTAGATCGGTGCCAAAAAATAAAATCTTTTTTTAAAATAAATAAAATAAAATTCAAAGTAGTAAAAATCTAGCTGGTATCAATATTAATAACAAATAATTATTCCTTGACAACGGCCCCAAAAACTTGTTCGCTTAGAAATATATCTGCAAGTGCACTGGATCGTAACAAGTATAAAAGTATTATAAAGAAAACAATTATCGAACCCATATGGAATAATTATGCTATTGAGTATTAAAATCAAAATTTGAAGAATGGTTTATCTAAATTAAACTAGAGAAAAGAACATTAAATTTAAGTTTTTAAAAAATAATAAGAATAGATCTAGAGTGTTTGACTTCACTTAACAAATCTCACGTAATTTATTCTTAAAATAGATCTATAGCTCTCGAACAATACCAAAAATATCTCCAACTAATAATTCAATATCTCTATGTGAATTTAACTAATTGAAGACTCTTTAAGTTTTTTGAATTTTTCTTGAAAATCACACTAGTCGTCAACTAATAGTGTTTAATCCTTGAACTTTAATCACAAACCACCTCTCGATCTCATTGTGATTCAATATATCGAATAATAGTTAGCTAGAAAATTACAAACATTAAGAACAATGAATAAATACTCAATTATGGAAATATTGAAAATAAATAACTTGGAATATAAACTATGTGTTCAGTGCTAGGCTACATCAAAGCTCTAAAAAATAGAATTAGTTCATATTGAAATTAAAAAATAAATAAATAAAACTGGTATTCTTTGTTGAAGTTGGTTGATGAAGCATTCGGCTCTCGCCTCTACCTTCCAGTTCCACCTTCTCGAAAGAACACTTCAAAAATAAATTATGGAACTCTAAACTTAGATTTAGAAACATAAAAACTCTCAACTCCAATTCAGAACTCCCATATTCATCCCACAAGACAGGATTAAATAGATGTCAAAATTTAAATATAAAAACAAGATAACTGCGGCTACAATTTAACCTAAAGATTTGGAAAATAATTTCTAAAGATAAATGTTAACATAAAAGGAATTATCCCAAAAATAACGGAATTATCTAAAAAGGAAGAGTCAATGATATACAGCTTGAATTATGGAGTTCGGGAGGATTCGGTCATCAACAGATTGATTATGGAATTCAGATTTGGTGGTCAACAGCAGATTGATCCTGGTCGAGAGGAATTATCCCATCGAGTAAATGCCATGTGTGCTGAATATAAAACCAATTGGCAAGCTAAGTAACAAAAACAACAAACTAAGTAAAAAATACATAAAATTAACATGTGCTGTCACAATTACCCTTTGGCCGAAGAGATCTTCAGGTAGGTCATGGTCTGATGTTGTGTTTGGGTAGTGGAATGATCTCACTATTATTCAATATTTTATTATTATTATTTATTTACTTTTTACTATTTTTTACTACTATTCAATATTTTATCATTACTTTTTTATCACTTTTTCACTACTATTCACAGATCATTTGAGATCACATCACTACCCAAACGTAGCTAAGAGCACCAAATCACACCCTCTAATAAGAGCCTCTAAAGTCAATCTCCTGTTTGTCTAAGAATGAAGCTACATAACCGTATTGGGAATGATTAAGTTTCATTTGGATAGTGAGATGAGATAATATGTAAATAGTAATAAAAATATTTATGAATAATAGTTAAATGATTTGAGTTAATATCTTTTATAGGCTTTTGGGAAATGATGGAGGAAAAATTGAATAAAGATATTATAAAGTTAAAATATTATAATATTATTATTTTTTAATATTATTTTTGTTTTGATATTTGAAAATATTGAATTATTTTTTGTATTTTGTTTGAAAGTTTGAGAAAATTGTAATAATTAGGTAATGATTAGATGAAAAAATTGATGATTTGAAATAGAAAAGTGATGTATTCATGGTGTTTGAATATTGAGATAAGATGGGATGAATTGGGAGGCTTTTGCTATCCAAACAAGGCAAATATATTTTAGTCTAGAAGTCACTTGGAGAAGGTTTATATTGTGGTAAAAATATGTATGTAAAAATCTCCTCAATGTTTAACTATTATGGATCCATAGCCTGAAACGATGAACATCATGTTAGCCAGACCTTTGCAGACAACCCTAGCTCATCGCATTCATGCTAGAATCAACCACAGATTAACAAATTAAAGACCAGCTCATTGATCCTACCATTACTGAGCAAATAACTATGTTTCCATATTTGTCCTATCATGTGCTGTACATATTCATCCTTTATGATGTAATCTCTAAATTTTAGGCTACAATTTCTCTTCTTGTATTTAAGTGTACATCTCTTGTAAATGAAATCATCAATCTTTTTATCTTTTCTTACCAATAATCACATAACTTCCCAGCTTGAGAATCTCTCACTCAAACAACCATTTTTGGTATTGAAGTTGTTACTGTCAAGATGGATCAAATCTGCCCATTGCTAATACTAGTTCCACTTCTCTTCTTACTAATTAATCTTCTTTGCACTTAAATAACATACTTCATTGTCCATAAGCTTATGCTAATTTGTTGTCTATTCAAAAACTTTGTGTCGATAGCCATTGTCATTTATACTCACTGTTGCTCATTTTTTTGTGAAGGACAACCATACACAGAGAATCCTTTTCAAAGGCAAGAGTGAAGATGGATTGTATCCCAGGCATCTCAAACAATTGTTCATCAATAAAGCCCAACCACCTGTAGATTTTCTTGTTGTCAAAACCTCCCTTCCCACTTGGCATAATAGGCTCGGGCATCCTTCTAAATATATTGTTAATCATGTAGTCCAAAAATTTCATTTACCAATCAGTATTATAGGCTCTGGTCATCTACGTCAATCCTGTCAATTAGTTAAGAATAAGAGATTAACTTTTACTAAAAGTTCTCGCAACACATCTGCTCCTCTTGACTTGATACATTTTGATGTTGGGTTTTCGCCTATAAAATCTTTTGATGAATTTCAATATGATCTAATCTTCATAGATGATTACTCAAGATTCATTCACATGGTTCTTTCCCCCTAAGCTTAAATATGATGTTTTAGCTTGCTTCATCAAATTTAATTCTCTTGTTAAAAACCTACTCTCCCACAAGATCAAAAGCTTACAATCTGATGGAGGGGGTTAATTCACCTCCCTTCTATTCAAACAACTTTTTCACTACACATGGCATTCATCATCGCATCTCATGTCCTCATACAACACAACAAAATGGGTTGGCTGAAAGAAAGCATCACACATTGTGGAAACAAAATTAGCTCTTCCTGCCACATCTCACCTACCAAATGATTTTTGGACAGATGTATTCTCAACCTCTGTTTATCTCATAAATCGTCTTGCCATTCCAGTTGTTCAACTCTCCTCTCCTTATGCCAAATCATTTCACAAAATCTCTGATTATTGTTCCTTCCAAACATTTGGTTGTGCTTGTTTTCCTTACATCATACTATACAATCAACACAAGTTAGAGATTCGAACTCAGAAATGCATTTTTCTTGTTATCCCTCTAACTATCATGGATACCGCTGTCTTGGTCCCACAACGAAAAAGATATACATCTATCGACAACTCACATTTGATGAACAATGTTTACCATTGAAGGACATTTTCACATCTTCCTCACTACCCTGCAATGATTCTCACTCAAGTAATGGCTTCTCTCCAATTTATCTACCACCTCTACTTTTAACTACACTTAATGACTTTAGTCTTCCCTCTGTATCAACTCTTCTTGCTTCCTCATCACCTTACACACAAACATTGTTTCTTCCTCTTCACCCTCTCAACCTACGTCCCTTACATCTCCTCCCACCTCTACTTCCCAATTACACCTGCCTTCTCATCCCACGACCACAAGATAAAAAACTGGCACATCTAACCCTAAATCATTTATAGATTAACAGCTCTATTACTCTACAAAACATCTAATTCAAGCATTTAATACCACCCTTCTGCCCTCTGAACCTAAAACCTTCATCGAAACTACCAAGCCTTTAGAATGGCAAAAAGCCATGACCAAAGAATTCAATGCCCTCCAAGCCAATCAAACCAGGACACTATGTCCACGTCCCACTAATCAAAATGGCATTTGTTCTAAGTGGTTGTTTAAGGTTAAATAGAAGTTCGATGGGACACTTAACAGGTATAAAGTACGCCTCATAGCTAAAGGCTTTCAGCAAAGAGATGCTATTGACTACATCGAGAACTTCAGCCCAATAGTCAAACCAACAACCTTAAGAGTGGTCCTTGCCTTGGTAGCTCATTTTGGTTGGGACATCAAATAACTTGATATCTCCAATGCCTTTCTCCATGGTCATGTACAAGAGGTTGCCTTCATGGAACAACCACAAGGTTTCCTAGATACCAATTTCCATGATCATGTGTGAAAACCCCATAAGTCCATCTATGGTCTCACGCAAGCCCCAAGGGCTTCGTTTCAAATACTCTCTAGTACTTGCTCTCGGATTCTCAGAGTCATAGCTGGATCATTCTTTGTTTACTTTTAATCAAAATAACATCCACATTTACCTACTAATCTATGTGGATGATATCATAGTTACAAGTACCCATGACATTCATATTTCTTCCTTGATTCAACATCTATGTCAAGAGTTTTCTATGAAGAACCTTGGTGACCTCTCTTTCTTTCTTGGTATTCAGGCTATCAGAACTTCTTCTTGTCTTCATTTAAATTGGTCTAAATACATCTTAGACATCCTTCACCGAGCTCACATGGTTGGTGTCTGTAATGCTTGTCCTTGTAGTGTGACTTTAGAAAATAATTTTTAAAACAAGACAAGAATTACTAAACTTTTTAAAACTTTTTCCTTTGCTTCTTAGAATATAAAGGACTCCATAGTTAAAATTTGAAATCTACTTTATAAATCTAAAAGAGTGTTTTTTTTTTCTAGCGAAATTCATTTAACTAAAAATATATAGTCCTTTTACAAAACTGGTTTCATACATTACATAAAATGCCTAGGCTTCTGTCACCTCTTCCTTGGGCCACGTCTGTCCTGACACTTCATCCTCATTTCATTCTTGGGTGGGGCATACATAAAAAAAAATAAGTTGAATACTCAGTAAGCATTACTTCATACTATAAAAATATACTAACATACGTTTCATTCATGCGTTTCTCATTCATATAAATACATTACATAAAACATTTTATTTTCTTTAAAAACATTACAAGGTGGGCTTTTTTTTTTACAAAGATTTTCATTTCTCAAAACATTTCCCACATTTTACATTCCTTTATAAAACAAAAACATTTCATATATCCAATTATTCTTATCACCTTTTCCTAGACTATACACACTATTACATCCCATGTGTTGGGGTTATCGATCTTTTGGACCCGATTCTGCCCATGGCCACGGGTTGAAAATTCCTCAGTCTGAAGGCAACATTGGATTCACTACCAATACTACTTAACTGGCATAGCAATGTGCCCAGTCCATTGGTACCATCATTCCTTCATTCAATCATGGTCGTTAGTAGCTTCATACATTAAAACATTTATTTCTTTTTAGTCCTTTCATTTCGTTTCATTCATTCCTTTCATTATTTGCATTCATCGGTCCATTTAATTTCATAGAACATCATTTTATAACAAAAAGCATAAAACCTCATCATTTCATTTTATGAAACATACATATAATACATACTGTATATAACATTCATTCACATGCATATAACTATTCTTTGTGTGCATAAAAAATGGCTACCAAAGAAGCCCATTATATACATATACTTGAACAATAATACATTAGCATAGATTCATAAAGCATCATTTCATTCTAAGAAAACATTTCCTTTTCTTCATTTCTAGAAAACCATTTGCTTTTTCTTCATTTCATAAAAGAACATTTTTCTCATAAAAGCATTTTGTTTCCTTTTTCATAAATAAAACGTTCCTTTTCATTTTCATATCTTTAGAAAACTCTAGAAGAGTATGAACGTAATACTTATCTGGACTCCATGCTATTTACATTCCATGCACTCCATTCATGTGCTTTTCAGATGGCAACTTACATGCATATATAACTTTTCGTCATTTCTTTTCTATTTACAATAGAACATTAAACATAGAATTTGCATATTAAAAATACTCTAACTCTTAGTTCCTTCTTGTAACACCCCGCTCCCGAATAAAGATATTTTAGAATTTTTGGGGAGCCAGTGTGCTGCTAAACTTGAACTTAAAAATTTTTCTTTTTAAAAACAAGCTAGATGCGAAAGATTTCATAAATAAAATGAAATAAATACTTAAAATCCAAAATAGAGTCTGCGGAAGCACTTATTTCAAAAATATGAAAGTCTCATGTGCTTATCAGAATAATTTATTTAAACCTTAAACCATAAAACTAATCATAGCATAATTTGTCTAGGCCTCTGCCTTGCCTCCCGGGGTCAAGTCCTGTCTTGCAGTCTTATCCTCATAAATGTCATCACCTGAGGTGGTTTAAAAACATAAAAATATACAAAAATAAGTCGGATACTTAATAAGCAACACATCATACAGTACACATAATAAACATAAAGTTTCTGGAAAATATGCATACTCATAAATCCATACGTCAATAACATGAACATGAACATAAATATGAACTTATCTTTCACTTATGATAGGTCATTACCCACTATTGACCCCCGTGAGTTGGGGTTAGCAAATCTAAGTAGATTCCGATTTCGCCCGTGGCCGCGGGTTGTAGAATCCAAACATAAGGAAGGCATACTATGTGCACTACCAGTATGTACGACCTGGCAATGCAATATGCCCATAAGATAGGTACTGTCTTCATATCATAACATAGGTCGTTACATATCTTATCATAATCATACTTACATACTTGTCATATCATAGATTTCAAAAGAAATCGTATGCATACTTATCATATCTTGTCATATCATATCATAGATTTTAAATAAAATCTCATTCTTTCATAATTTCCGTGATATATGTTTCCTCACATAAAACCATGATTTTTCATAAATACTTTAATGCATAAATCTTAATATAAAATCATGCATGGTTTTTTCATAAATTATTTTAATGCATAACTCTCACATAAAATCATGGATTCTCATAATTTTGTCATGTCTTGAGTACGTAAAAATGGGTTTCCAATGGAGGGTGTATATGCATAATATTTTTATAAAAGACCAGCAGTTTACCATACATACGTATAAGGGTATGGTCATTCTATTTACCTCGCAGCGCTAATCCTCTATTTTCGACACGTAATGGGTCGCCTATAAAAATAAACACGTAATTTACATAAATTTTTAATTAAATATGTGATTTTATTTAAAACCTAAACTACTCAAATAGTCTATATTTCCTAAACCTAATTTCTTCCTAACACTAAAATATTCCCACCCATTAGTCTTAAAGCATGGGCATTTTTGGGAAAACAACATAATGGTAATGGGCATTTTGGGAAAGTCTGATATGAAACACATATAAGAAAATAACTCGCGGGGAAGACTTGGTCAACTTGTATATACTTTTCAATAAATTCAGTAAGGTAAAAGAATAAAAGGCATGAACATATGAATCTTTCATCTGCTGGAGAAGGAAGGCCATGCGAGAGGAACAGAGGGCTCGGGAGAGAGAGTCGTGTGATACTCACCGAGGGAGGGCTAAGTAAGAGTTAGGAATAATTTCTAACGGAATGCTACCAAACAGTGAGTTTGTAGTTGCCCATTGCGCTACCAAGTGCGCAAGTCGATTTTGAGATCGATCTGTCTTGTGGAATTTCCAACCCGAACGAAGTTGAGGTTCCAACAAGGCTGCAATGTCATTTGAAATTGTTTCTATTTGCCAGATTTGTTCCTCTTTATAAATGGAGGAGATGACCAACTGAGAGTCCCCAACTAGCAATATATGGGGGTTGTTGAGATGTTTCGCCATTTTGAGAGCTAGCTTTGCCGCAAGAGCCTCTGCGATCATTGAGGTTGTAGTTAGATTGCGCTCAGTCCAGATTTCAATGACTTCCCCAGTTGAGTCTCTGCTGACTGCCGAGGCTAGTGAAAAAGAGTTCCTTACTGCTGCATCAAAAGATATGCAAATGTGGTTCACCAATGGATTTTCCCATACTTTCTCCTTTTTTGTGTTCACCTTTTCTTTGTATGCATGTAGATTTTCTTGATAAGAAAGGTTTAGTTGTTTTGAGAGATTCTGAAGGGAAAGATCTTTGGGGTTGTGTATTTGGTCATTCTGGAGTCGCCATATAAAATCTAGAATCAGCCCAGCAAAGATTTTGAATGGGTGCTCGTCTTGAGAGGCCAGGCCTAGTTTTTGCATGGGATGTATAATATACTGAATCCATTCCGACATTGAAACTACTCCCAAAGATGTTAAGTTTAATGGCCATTTACTATGATTCCAGAGAATTTTCGAGATGGGGCACTCAATGAAAAGATGCAGAAGGGTCTCTTCAGACTCATTACAGAGTGGACAAATTATGGATGGTATACTTGGGATAAATCTTCTAAGTCGTTCTCTCGTGGATAGAATGTCCCAAAGTATCTTTCATAGGAGTAGCTTATGGAGATCATGGATTTTAAGATTCCAAATCTTCCTCCATGGGATATTTAGAATAGTTTCTCTAGTAGTGCTAGCAATAGACGAGACGAGATGGTAGGCACTTTTTATAGAAAATTTTCCATTTTGAGTTCTTGTCCAAAAGAGGTTATTCGAACAAAGGTTTGAGTTTGGAAGAGGAATCTTCAAGATTTCATTTATGCTTTCCCGTTGGAATAAAGATGTTAATAAGGGGAGATTCCAAACATTATTATTCTGGATGATCAGGTCTGATACCTTTAGTGAGGAAGAGATATCCGTTGTGTGTGTGAGGAGTTGAGGTTTAAAGTTTTCCAGAGTTGGAATCCAAGGATCGTGCCAAGCTCGCATAGTTAGGCCATTTACAATTTTGAAGCATGTACCTTTTTCCAGTAGTGATCTTGTCTTGAGAATTCCTTTCTAGAGGCTTGAGTCTGTTACTCTTTGAGAAGCTGATTCAAAGGCCGCTGATTGAAGATATTTCTTGGAGAGCAAAGAGTCATAGGCTATTACTAGGTTTACTCAATTCCCGTCCGGTCTTTGCTAGTAAGGCTATATTCATGTTTTCCATCAGACGTAATCCTAGGCCCCCTTCTTTTTTTCGTGACAGATGGTTTTTCATGATTTTAGACAGAGCTTGTGCTTTTGTTCTTTTGATTTGCCCCACTAGAAATTTTTGAAGCTTTTATCCAATTTCTTACAGATTGATTTCGGAATTAGGTGCGTCGCCATTTGATAGGTGGGAAAAGCCCCCGCAACTGTTCTGATGAGCATGGTTCTACCCGCTTGAGAAAGTACTTTTGATTTCCAGCCATCAAGACACTTTTTTATTTTTTCCAGCATTTCTTTGTAGTCTTCTTTTCTGGATCTCCCAAAAGTTTTCAGCAATCCCAAATATTTTATTTTTGATGATGATTCTTTATATGACATATTTTTCGAAAGCATCCTTCTTGTATGCAACTACTTACTTGCATACACCTTCATGACCTTCTTGATTGTAGAATTTACACCTCTAGGCATTCTTGATACCCTTTCAACTTACACAAGTCATCACTAATTCCTTGAAGCATAACCCTTGCCATAAATCTTAGACCTAAACTACGAATCTAGAAACTCAACTTCATTTTCTAACTAATAAAGTAAGCTCCGATCCTATGCCAAACTTAAATCCTCCAACCATCACTCACAAGTCTACAAATCAATCCCACCTTACCATGACTTTCAACTAGAGTTGCAATATCATTCCTCAAACAAAAACCTTCCTTCATACACATAGAATCCAATCCAACATCAACTTAAGTTCCCATTCACTTCCTCATCTACAAACATATTACACAGTCTAAACTAAAAATACATATACAATCCACCAAACATATATGTCTCATACCCCTTTATCACCTAAGATCAACACATAATTCATTTAAGCACTAATTGGTTTTAACAAGTTCCGTCCATACTCAATACATTTAATAAACACAAATCTGTCCATTTAGAAACTAACACCATTATCATGCTTTTCAACTTCACTACAATTCCATCATCCCATCCCATCACTTCAAGACAATCCATCCAAACTTCATATATTCACCTTAAGCATCTCAATACAAGTCAATTATAAACATAGTCCAACTCAAACATAATCATGCATTTAGAAATCACTTCCATGCTCACACATCCAATATAAGTGAAGCTAAAGATTAAACTTAAAATCTATCCATTACATACAATAAACTCCAATTGCAATCCCAACTAACACATCCAATATATACAAAACCTGTATAGTATGTAGAAACCAACTATCACCATGCTCCACCACCAGTGTTCATGCCTAACACATCGAACATATTCAAATCTGTCAAATTCTTGGACCTCATGGTCCTCATATAAATTCAAATCTATAAACTATTGCATTCAAGTAAAATCAAGCCAACTCTTCAACTAAATTAATATACACACATCACTTAAATTTATTATCCATTTAAACCCAATAAACAACAAACAACACAATCACATGGCTCCCTAGTATTCCAACCTTCACAAACACTATTCTTAATTAATAAGCCTATTAACAATTAATACAACACACATATTCAATCCATCATCCATTTAAACTCAATATACAACAAACCCAAATAATCACTCATGCTCAATAAAAAGTTTCCAATCACCATATCAATTCTTCATAGTCTTTTGAAACCTACACATTCAATACGTAAAATCTGTCCAATATTTTTACATCTACACAACACAAAATACAAAACTTTATAAGTTACAATTCATGGCTCCACGAAACCACCACCATATATCACTTCAATAATTAGTACCAATTCACATTATCCCACTCCAATTTCCCATAAACACAACTTAAATTTACAAAACATACTAATGTACTTGCTACCATATACATAAATCCAACACAATTACGATATACAAATATTAATAAGCTTCATTCATGCCTACACACAAACCCAACCTTCACAATTAATATGTTCAACCAATAAGCTTCTTAACAATATACTACACATATATTCAATCCAAAGTCCAACTAACTCCAACTATAACAACCAACACAATCCCCATAATTCAAAATCTCCATACTTCACTTACAACTACATTTCAATCCTAACCACACCCCACTTCTTCTCATTCTATCACAACCAATATAATCAATATAATCAATAAATATTAATCTGCCTATTTTCAAACACAATGCCAACAACATCCATACAAACTAGATGACATAATACTCTTTGAGGCATAGAGATTGAATCTATACCACAATGTGAGGGGCTGAGTAGCGAGGGAAGCGTACGAACGAAGTGGTTTGGCTCACGGCTAAAGTGGTTTGAGGTGGGTTGAGCCTGGGGTTTGGGCGTAGGCTGGTGGCTTGTGGATATGGGCTATGTGGGACAAAACTATTGTGGCTAAGATTGTGAGGGAAAGGAAGACAGAGGCGTTGGGCTGAGCTTGGGTACGAATGGTGGCATGAGGGTGGTCGCGGGGAGACTTGGTGGCACGTGGGAAGAACAGGAGCTAAGGCGATGGGTTGAGAGAAACAGAGAAGGAGAGAGAGAGAGAGAGAGAGAGAGATGTGAGGCCTAGGGTGTACGATGGTGGGCTAAAAGGCCGTTGTGGGTTGCTATGCGAGTAGCTTGCAGTGGTGCGGCGTCCTTCGTGGCAGTTGAACTAGGTTACCAAGAGAGTGGAGAGAAATCGAGGGATGAGATACAAAGGGGAAGAGAGGGATCGAGAAGGGGAGAAGGTGTTGTCGCCAACGAGACACGACGGTGCTCTTGACGGCAACGGCATGACGGTTGGTAGGGAGGTTGTAATGAACTCAATAGAAAATTTCTCTAGAAGTGAACATTGGAATGGATGGTAGTGAAATGTATGTAAATGATATTAAGATAAACTATGTATTTTTTAGGAATACTCAACCTCCATGAAAACAGAAAGATGTTAGATCAATATTCTTCCATGTTAGATCAATATTCTTCCAGATACTCAAATGAAAGCTGTAATTTCCCTTTTCTAGACTTCCCTCCCACAGGTACTATCTAAGCCAATCTATGGCATACAAGTAGACCAATAAACTGAAAAAGACAAAAGAGTAAAACACTAAAATAACAAACTATAACACTGAAATAACAAACTGTAACAATAAAATAACAAACTGCAAGCGCATGACTCTGATCAATTATTCCTCTGATTCGCTGTTACTGTGTTGCCTTCCTTCAAAACGCACCGTTCCTTCACTTGCCCTGGGTTTACTAGTAAGCTATCCACTAAGTTCCTTCTATCCCTCAACCCAAGCCCAATTTGTGGGCCTCATAACAGAGGCACGATGGGGAGTTTCGGATTGGGGGCCGGGGAGGGTGATGGCTCTGAAGGGAGGTGAGAGAGAGAATAGAGGAAAGAAAAAGGGATTAGGGTTTGCCCTGCATCTAGGGATTCTTAATGTAGATCCAACAATGGAGATTAAACATGAAAAATTAAATCAACTAAAATAAAAGACAAATAGAAATAAAGAATATAAATTATTGCAAGGAAAATACACTTAGTTTTAAACCAAGTTTTATTAGATCTTGATCTGAAAATAAGAATCTTCATCATAAAATATAATGATGAATTTTCTTAAATATTTCTAAGAGAAATAAAAGCATCTAAATAAATAAAGTTTTTAACATAAAATAAAATAATGAATATTAAATAATATTCCTAAAGAAATAAAATCATTTAAATAAAATGATTTTCTAAAACTATATTATTTTCAGGACTCCAAAAAAAAAAAGAGGCTTTTTTTAAAAATTGGGCTTGGTCCAACAACACTAAAAATATCCTATTTAAAATAATTTTGAACTTTTAAAGTATTTTTAAAAATTTTAAAATACTCGGCTCGCTTTAAAAATCCTATACTAAATTTAAAATACAAATTTAAAATTTAAAATGTAAAGACAAGATTCATGACTAATTGAAACAAAAAGGAACAGTTGGTCAAAGTGTCAAAAAAAAGGCTTTTCTCCTCTTTTTTCTTTCTGTATTCAACTTGCAAAGGAAAACTATAGAGTAAACGGTTGTCATGAAATTTCCTCTTTTTTGGTTACTTTCTTTAGATTCTTTCTCACAGACACGTGTGATCTTGTGCAGGCTCCCTTTTTGTGACTTTCACATATAGAGAATGAGATATAAAATTTATTTACATTTGTCCCAGCTACACATATCAGTATTAGGGATGAATTCCGTCCAATTCGATCAGTCTCGAGGAGGTTTTGTGGACCGGACCGAACATACATGAGGACAGATTCAATCCAATCCCATTCAGGACAGTCCAATCCGGTCAGTCCATTTGGTCCAACCCTGTACCAAATGGGTCAATTCTTATATCCTATATTTTCAACCCAATAGTGAAAGCCCACTAACATTTTATCCAATTTCAAGCCAAAAAATTCCAAAAAAGAACTTGAATGGAAAATAAAAATAATCATAAAAGGAAAATTATCTATATACAATAGATTTTACTATAAAAAAGAATAACAATTTTCTATATCCATCCAAACAATTTAAATAAGGTTAAATTGAAAACTGAAAATTATACTATACCCATCATGTAAGTAACATACTAAAAGAGAATCAAATATGCCTTCTAATAGAAGGGGAAAAAAAAACCATTCCCAAGCATATATAATGAAAACTAAAAATTATTTAGGTCTCAAAAACTGAAAACTAAAAGAAGGTCTAAAAAATAAAACAGAGAAGACTACAAATCACATAATTATACAATTAAACAAATTACTCTAAAAAAAACATAACTCACACGTCTCAATACAAATTACATCAATACAAATTATCCTCCTGAGCCCCTAGCAGCTCATAGCCTCCTACATCTTTTGGCTTGGCATACTTTTCAATTTTTACAGTACGCTGTAAAGTGTAAATAAATGAATTATTATTAGCAAAAGTGAAAAGTGAAAACTAACAAGCTAAAACAGATTTACCTCATTAACTTGCATTCGTTGTAGACATTGTATTTGACTCCTTCATAGAATTTTCACCCTCCCGAACAAGTTCTATACAATGAAGAACAAAACAATTATATAAATTTACATAACATATAGTGTTATAGATCATAAAAGTTATAAAATGAAGTAAATAAGAAACATAGCCAACTGCCTCCCAATGCTGATTGGAGTAGAAGAAGAACGAAACCAATTCTGTGTACAAATGAGACCCTTAACCATCATCGGAGATAAACTATTTTGGAAAGGATCAAAGACCCGACCCGCTGTGCTAAATGTAGATTCAAAGGTCACTATACTTACCAGTATTGCAAGTACATCGCGTGCAACTTTTGAAAGCATGCGATATCTAACTGAGTTAACCTTCCACCAAATAAAAATGTCAAAACTTGCAAATGCCTCTTCACAACTTTCAGCTAGGTACCTATCTATCAACCTCATTCTTGTTTTCCAAAGAGTTTTCTAACTGTAACCGTTGCTTAAATATGACCATTCTTTCTACCATCCTATCCTTAACTCTACTACTACCACTACAATCTGTAGTATTTACTTCTTTATTGACGCCAGACTGAATAAAGATTATTCTGCAGGTTAGTTTCAACAAATGATTCACATGGAAGAAAATAAGAGATTCCTCCAAAAAAACACAGAGAAAATGTCTCTGATGTCAATTCAATTATCAATATTTAGGAATGAGCAAAATCAACCCACAACCCAGGTTGTAATAGCTGAAAATTGACTGTATTGAAATTTTAGCAAAAAGAACAAAATCTCAATAATCATGCCAAAATCAAATATATAATAAAAGAAGTAATAGGTCAGAAATCTGGCCTAAATCAAGTTTAGAATTACTTCCAAAACAATAAATAAAATATTACCATCAAAAAAGGCAAAAAATAACTAAAAATAGAAAATTGGAGGAAAAAATAATAGAATTTGCCCTTTAAAATGATACACACCGAGCATAGCTGGGTGCTTACAACGTGCGCGCTGAAAATATTTTTCCAAATTAGGGTCATATGCACGATTCTGATACCTGTAGCCAAAGTTATGGCTAAAATACCGAAACATACCCAAAACTGGCCCAACCAAGGAAAGATCAATATTTCTTGCCTTTTTTGCATTGGTCTGCCACCTCAAGGTATTTCAGTGCAGTCAATGTGCAATCTGACAACTCAGCATTATCTTACTCAAATCCTCCTACATCATTCATGATGAGAACTTGTGTGCTGTTATAGATCAAAATTGTTGCCTTCTTCATTATCAGCGTATGCCCCACACATGAGGGTTAAAGCATATTTCACCTTCCAACTCAAATCAACCACTTTTGTGTGACCATTTGCATACATCCCTTCCAATGCAAAGTCAAAATATCGCATCTTGTATTGAGAATCAAGAATAATCCCAACAAACAACAACATATTCATATTATCCAAGTTGAACCAATATTTATTAAATTGTTTCCTCATATTTGTGGTCATTAATTCCATCACGAGGCTTCCTTCTTCACCCTCCAAGTCAATCACATCAGCTATTCTAACTAACTCTAGAAAAAATGAGTTGCAAGTTACATATTAACCCCCCGAGAAACATAAAGTTGCATTATGAAATAGTTGAAGAAACCTTACAAACAACCTTACCTTCTCCCAATCATTGTTATTGGGAGGCCCTAACTTCTTTGACATTATCTTATTCACCACATCATCGGATTTGTCATCATCATCTCCAATACTAGTAAGGAACCCCGAATCTTTTTCTTCCAACCTTTCAAAAGCTTTTAGAAATTTTAAAACCCCATCCAACATAAGATAGGTGGAGTTCCACCTAGTTAATACATATAGGCAAATGCTACTTTTGTCTGCAATCTCTTCCAATTCAATATATTTTTTAAATGTACTCCACCTTTGAGATGAGGACTTAATATATTTCACAACACTTCTCACCTTCACAATAGACTCATCAAATTCCCTCAACCCCTTACAGACGATTAAGTTTAGGATGTGGGCAGAATATTGAACATGCAAGAATTTATGTGCCAAAACAGTGTTCCTCCTATACTTGATTTTTTCTTTTTTCAAATAAGAAACTGCTCCGTTATTAGAACTTTCATTACAAGTGTGATTGCAAGTACTTTCAGTTACCCCCAATCATGCAAACACATCTCAATGGCCCTACCAAGTGCATCACCCTTGTGATTCTCAACTAAACAAAAGGAAGTATGCAGTGAGACACATATAGTTGAGATTTTGCATTGATGTCCATCTATCCGTGGTAAGGAAAATTTGTTGCCTTGCTCATGTGTAGGTTGTGTAGCCTGTGTTGACTCTACATAATTAATAGAGTCTTATGGATTTAATTCTGGAATATAGTTTATCTAGAAAAATAAACAATCAACATGATATTTACTTAGTTAAACAACGGATGGGCATTACAACTTAGTAATTTACTGACTCTACAATTGTTTTTTTATAAGTGTTTACTGACTCTACAATTACAGCAAGCTAAATGCACAAGCACAAGCACATATATTTTTAATTTTGACCTGAGGTAAAACAACATGCTACATTATAACAAAATGCACAATTACTTAGCTTGGCATAGCAAGCTTAGAACAGATGCTTGGCACAATTATAGCAAGCTAAATGCACAAGCACAATCTTATCAATTTTCACATGAGGTAAAACAACATGCTACATTACAACTAAATGCATAATTACCTAGCTTGGCACAACAAACTTAGAACAGATGCTTAGAAGATGACTCGGGTAGTAGATGAAAATTTACAGTGTGAAGCATGAAATGAAATAAAAATCTGAAAATGAAAATGATNGGGGGGGGGGGGGTTGAAACGACGCCGTTTGGATTGAAATTGGACCCAAACGGCACCATTTCAAGGAAATTTCTAGTTTTTTTTTTTTTTTAAAAACTGGGTTGTGTGAAACGATGCAATCCAATTTCAAAATTGAATCGTTGGCACTTAAATGATGCTGTTTAAGTCCAATTTTGTACTAAATGGCACCGTTGATGTTTGGCAGATTTGGTATGTTTTTAACTTGTGATTCTTTTATCTTTTTGGCACATAAATTAATTAAAAATTTTATTTAAATTAGTAAAATTAAATAAACTATTTAATGTGGATTATTCTTTTAACTCTTTGAAAAAATAATTAATGATAATACTATATATTTTACTCTAGTAGTGTTACTAATACATACAGTATATATATATATTATAATGATATACTGATACTAATACTATATGTTATACATTATGGAATATATATTATATAACAATATATTGATACTAAATTATGGACTATACTATACTAATAGTACTATATGGTCATAGACTCATAGTGATATAGTCATTAGTAATAGTCATTAGTCATAGTGATATTAATACTATATATAGTTATAGACTTACAGTGATTTAGTTATAAATTTATAACTATAGATATAGTGATTAGTTTAGTCATAATTATATTGATGATGTTAATTGTTACGTTGTTACTAACTTAGATTATGTTAATGTATTATAATTTATGATAATTCTAAGTTAATGCATAATAAGCTATATACAACTTGTTTCATTTTGTATATGAAGCAATAAGCATAAATAGTTTAATTATACATACATCCATACATTGCTTTATATTTACTTGCAACTTAGGTCATATATGGTGATAGGTTAGCTAATTGATATTATACATTAGTTAATGGTGAATTGGTGATAGGTTAATTGATAATATACAATTAAGAGAATATTAATTTGTCATTTGTAATTACATATTTAAAATCTTATATTGTAAATGGGGTAGGTTAGTTGAAAATTACATAATTTATTATACAATTATTATATAAATATATATAAATTAAAAAAGCATTTTCCCGATTTGATCGGTTTGGTCCAGTTCGAGAACCCCCCACTCCAGGACCCAAGACCTAATATTTAAACCTCCATGGACCGAAACCGACCACCATATTTTTCAATCTAACTGTTTTTCCAATCCAGACTGGCCGCCTTTCTCCCCTAATCACTATCATAGCTTGTTTTTTAAAAAAAACAATCAGTATCATAGTTTAATTTTATAATTATAATATAAAGTTTACATATATTTTAGCCATAAAAAAATATATATATTTTAGCCTAATTTTTGAATTCATAGCTACATCTTCTTCTTTTTTGAATAAATACAATCTACATATTAGTCCCTACAAAATTAGGTTTGGATCAATGTTTTAAATTTTGTTAGGGTGATCATTCTGATGTAAGCATTGAAATAGGATATTTCAATATCGATGTGTTTCGGTGTACCGTTTCGAAATAACTATATAGATATCTAGATTATATTTATAAATAACGTGATAATTAATAAAATAAATATATTGTATGTGTGTATCGCGTATGTTTGAAAAACCTGTACATGTTCCTTAACCAATCATGGATCACTTTCCTATCATATTGCCATGACCTCCCCAACAAAATGTGGCCAGCATGCATAGGCACTACATCACAAAACATCACATCCTGGAATTTTCCAATTGAAAAAGAAATTAGCACTTGCTTATTTACCCTAACCTCCCCACAATCATTCAACCACTGCAACTTATATGGTCTAGGGTGTTTCAAGGTAGGTAAGTTCAATTTCTCAACTAAAATAGGGCTAGCCAAATTAATACAACTCCTCCCATCAATGATCATATTACATATCTTGTTGTTGACATGTCATCTAGTATGAAAATGTTCTCGATCTGCTGTTCTGTATCATCCATTTTAATTTATTTATTGAGACACACCTGGCAACAAGAGACTCACCATATTCTTCATTCTTACACTTATATTCAATACTAGGCTCACGCCTTGTACTCGCCCACCTTGCAGTTTTCTACACATTGCATCTCGTTGATTCATCCTATCCGTCACTACCCCAACACCAAATTCAACCATTCAAATTGTTGTTGCATGGCATGCAACACAAAGAATGAGTTATTTGTCATCCCCTTTGGTGATGAGTCACTCCTGTGAGACATTGTAATATGCTGCACAAAAAGAATGTTAGTGGAAAACCTCACACACTCCCTTACGTGTTTACACTCACACGAATAATGGCACTCCACTCATGTTTCACTCTTAATTGGCTTTTTCTGGATAATAGTCTCACACTCTCTTACATTTTACCTCAATAGTTCTCCTGCTCAAGTTCTTTAAGAACTAGTTGAACTAAATCAAGACAATACAATATTGTATTATTCCAACTAGTAATATAGATCCAATAAACAAGAACAAGAAACAAAAAAGGAATAAAATGACACTAGACTCAATGAGTTTATATGAGGGAAATAATAATTATAAAACAAGATACAAACTAGAAAGATGTATTCAACCCATTTGATGATAAAGCTCAATCAATAAATGTTTTTCTTTCTCTTTGTTGTAACTATGTAGCAATCTTTGAATATGCTACATTTTCTTTTCTTTTTCCTCTTTTTCTTTTCAAATTTTCTTTTTTTTTTTCTTTTCTTTTCCTCTCTTTTCTTTTCTTTTCCTTTCTTTTCTTTTCTCTTCGTTTCTTTTCTCAAATTCAATCACAAACAACAATATTCAATTGAAAATCAAGCAATTGAATTCAAACACACAAGAATTGACAATGAAGTAGAAGTGAATAAATTGAATGGCACTCCAAGCAATTGACAAACCTAGAGATACAAGAAATCCTAGAATTTTGAAATCCTAGGTAATGCAAATTTCAACCAAACCAAAAACCCTAAGAATTTCGGCAACCTACTTTTCATTTTTTTTTTTTGCAACCCTAGAACAATGAAGCCCTAGAATTAAGTTTAAATATGCAAGAATTAAAAGATAGAATCAGATATTATTGGAAATCTTGCTCTGAATTTCAAATGATATGAATCCATGAGAATGGAATTCTTTGAATCTACAATCAATTTGAAAACTTACCCAAAAAATTCAAAATCAAGCTAATGGAAAATTTAGACCTGTTGAGGAACTCGTTTCAAGAACCTAGATTATATGAAAATCTAGACTCGTTGAAGAACCTGTCGCAAGAACCTAAATTATAAGGAAGAATGCCACAAAGGTTGTGATTTGTCTTTGATAAGTTCAAAAGTTCATTCAAGAATAAGTGAAGATAAACTCAACTCATAATGAATAAATTTATCAAATTTTATAAACTAATTAAAATGAAACTAAAAAGAATATTTAAAGCAAAACCTAATTAAAACTCTAGCCAAAATAAATCTCCATCGTCCAAAAATGCCCCAAAGTGAATAGTGTCGCATCTACAGTGACGCTACAGTACTTGGCTACAATAACTTCTTCAAACCCTAGTTCAACAAAATAATAACTTTCCCAACATGCCCTTGAATAGGCCCCCCCTTAAGTCTTTCTCAGAATAAATCCAATTATTCTAAACTAATAAAATGAGTCATTTAAATAAATTAAACAAGTTGAGAGCCTTCATGTGCCCAAAACTTTTTAAGTCATGTTGTTGCCCTCTTCCATAGCTTGTATCAAATGAATCAAAACTGGATCTTCATCCTTCAAACCCATCTTGAATATTGGGCTCTTGCTAGACTTGTCTCAAGTGGATTGTACCAATCCTTATATTACCTACTTGATCTTCTTGGCTCTTGACCTTGTAATTGGCCCATTTGGAACTTGTAAAGGATTTTTAAGACTAGGTTCATCTTGGTGCCCATCATTACTAGAGACTAGTACTGCCGGTGAGTGCCCCATCTACATAGGCAAATGGGCAAGAACTAGCTAGAGACCATATAAACACATAAACATATCCTATGGAATTGTGTCATGACCAAGGGATGTGTAGGCCGAATGAGAAAGCGCTCTTCAGAAGTGGAGCCGCGAAGTTATAGATTTCCAGACCCAGAATCAGTGCAGTTGAGGAGGTGGTCGTAGCTACCCATAATGAGAAAGATATGTTTTAGATTCTTGGAAGGAACGACTATGTATTCGACAATAAATAAATACGTAGGGTAGTATGGGCCCCTAGTCTTATGGGAGGAACGAGTTTAAGTGCATTAAGTCAAAGGCCTATCGATATATATCTAAACTTCAGAATGAAAGAGCATTATGTCTTTTTACTACTTAATTGTGATTCGATACTCTATTACAGATTCACTTACTAGTTTCAAAATCATTATGTGAAATATATAGTGTTGTTGCCTGTGGCCTGAAAATCATGAAATCTTTCACATGTATGCTTGGAAAAAATAATAGAAATAGTTATAAAGGTAGGGTGACGATTTCTATGTTCGTGCATCGTGTTCTTGTCTTGTTATGTTATGAGAATTTGACTATTTCCTTCAATCCAAACACATCCCGTTTAATTTAATAAGGCAAACCTTTCAATCCTAATATGTACGATCCTTATAAATAACGGATGATACAAGACGTCATACATGACGTTTTCAATAATCAACTTGAGCTAGGTTAATCTAAGCACGATCCATTTCAATGTGTTGTACAAGTATTTTGAGTGGACGCAAATATTTGTTTTGGTCAAATTGACATAATTACATTATAAGTATAGACTATATAAATCATTTAGGGCATCTTTGTAATGAGATGAGATGATAATTTTGTTCATAGTAGTAAATGATTTGTGAATAGTGGTTAAATGATTTGAGTTAAGATATTTTATTGAGTTTTGAGAAATGAGAAAAAAATTGAATAAAAATAATATAAAGTTTAAAAAAATATTTGAATATAATTGTTTGAATATTGTTTTTGTTTTGAAATTTAAAAGACATGGCCTCGTTTGGTTATACAGTTCAAATAAAATGCGATGAGATGAGATGTTTTGTTAAAAGTTGAATAATATAATATAAATTTTTAATATTATTTTTGTTTTGGAATTTAAAAGTTGAATTTTTTATTATATTTTATGTTGAAATTTGAGAAAGTTGCAATGATTATATAAGATAAGATGAGATGAAATGAGATAGTTTGGTTTCTTGTAACCAAACCAACCCTTATAATCTTTTTTGTATTTTATTTGGAAGTTTGAAAAAGTTGAAATTTTGAAATTAAAAAGTAATTTTTGTTTAAGTAATGTTTAGGAAGGAAATTATAGAAAGTTTTAAAATGAAATGAGATGTTCTCAACTTATCTCACTTCCCAAACACGTTGGCCTTAAATTACAAGGACAACTAGATTCAAAATAAAATAATTCATAATTAATATTCAACATTTATTTGGATTATATAAGTTGATCCGTAATTGATTTATTTATTAATAATGTTTTATGGAGCTAATCTGTTTTGATTCGAATTACAGCCATTAGTTCTTCTAAGACATGCAGTACTCAACGTTGGTAAAACTTTTTCATGGAAGTAGAGAAAACCCAGGAGTAGCTCCTCCTATTAGATTCAAAAACCTCTCAAACCATCAAAATAAATTCCACAAATCATCTGTACGTTGTGAAAAAGCGTAACACCCCACTCCTTTCTAATGGAAACAAATTTCAAGGACAAAATTTATTACAAAGAGGAGAGCATGTAATAATCCACCCCTTCTCTCTAGAAAATGTGAGCCTCGTTATACGTGTCGAACCTTCATGACATGCTTGTAAAGATATTATGTGATTTCTAAAGCTAGTTCAATGTTTTAAAACCACAAGTATTTTAAATTGGACATTCCCAGTGTTATTTGACTAAGCTTGATTTTAAATAAGACAATTATAATATTTTTTAAGAGTTTCAAAAATATTATAATAGTAGGAAATCATTTTATTCTCTAATTAATTTAATGGTTTTATTCTCTCAAAAATATTAAATAAGACTTCATCATTTTATTAATGATGAAAGAATATTATTTTATAAACTAAAGTTTTGTTTAAATAATATTCTATCTTAATTCTTCTCGGTGCTTTTAATTAAGTTAAAGTTTACAAATTTTCAAATCAGTATTTAAAGCTCACCGTTAAATCGTCTTGAAGACCCCAAGATGAAGGGTTTGGATTAAAACCCTAGCCCCTATCTTTCTCCCTCACTTTTCCCTTACCCCTCTCTCTCTCTTCCCTCTCCCTCTCGCGTATGCCCCCTTTCCCTCAGCCGATTCTCCCTCAACCCAGCCCAGCACCGCTGTACGGTGCCCAGCCTCATCGCCACCACCAAAGGCCTCCTCTCACGCAGACGAGCTCCCACCACCGAATCCAGCCTCCATCTCGCAGTCACCCTCTCCCATGCACGCCTACAATTCCTCAAGCACGGCTTCACCGTGCGCAGCTCCTAGCGCCGCCGTACGCGGCCACCTAGGCCGACGAGCACCACCATGAGCACCCCTGGTCTCTCCCCTTCCTCCTCCCCTTAGCCCGAAGCTGGTAGCCCCTCCCTCAACAGCACAGACTTTCTCCCTCACGCACTAGTTCCTCCACCTCAACTGTCGTACGTCGCCACCCATGGCGTCCAGCCGTCGTCTCGGCCTCCTCTAGCCACCATCAACCTATCCCAACCACCCATAGTCCCGATCAACCCCTTACGCACGCCCCCCCTCTCACGGACTCTCCCTCGCGCACGACTTATATTTGTTGGCCGTAGAGCCACCGCACCACCTTACCGACACCACCACCACCTCGCCAAGGTCCTCCCAAGCCTCTCCATGCTCAGCCCCTTCCAAACCCGCACCTCTAGTGGCCAAAACAGCCACTGCACATGGCTAACCGCCTCTGTATGTGATGTTAGCTGCCACTCGTGAACTCCCCCCATGTCGGCCACCCTCGCACAATCTAGATCTAGTAGCCCAAATCCTAGATCCGAGGTCACGGTAGTGACCACTACCACCCAAGCTAGTGGCTTCCGACGCTACTGGCCATGCCAAACAGCAAACAAGTTATCCCGTCGATGGTATAACTCTATTTCCCTTTATCTTCGTTATTATATTAGTTGGTTGATTAGGTTGTGGATTGTGTTATTAGTATTTGTGGAGTTCACTGTGTAGTGTGATGTGATGTGCTGTATACATAAAGTGTTGTGCTTAGTTGGGAAGTGCGTTGTGTAGTGTTGTGGACTGTGCTATGAAGTGTGGTTGTGATTTATGTGTTGTAATGGTGATGTGGCGTTGTGTGGAAAGGGAAGACTGCACGTAAAGTGTACTCTGTGTGGCATAACGTATGTGAAAGGAGTACACGTTGAGTGTAATCCATGTGGTGGAGTGATGCATCATATGGCGTGTATGCCGTAGTGGTGATGTGGTGTAGCGTGTGTGAAGGGAGTACACATGGAATGTACTCCATGAGGTGAAGTGATACACTGTGTGGCGTGTAGCGAAAATAAGGATGGTTGCGTAGTTGATGGGTGAAGAGCGTGATGTGTAGTGTTAGGAACTGTAGAACTGTGTCCTACAGTAGCTGTGATGCAACCTGTAATTTGAGGTGACAAGTGTCGCCATATAGTTGACTTTTGATTGGGATTATATGTAAAGTGGCAGGATAGTATCAGAGTAGTGCAACGGAAGCATGAGTGGGCAACGTCACGAAGTAACATGGTCAATCAAGAAGTCGTGCTTGTGATGGGTGAGGAGTTAGTGTAAGAATGGCGCAGCGGGAACGTGACGAGATGTCACAATGTGACAGGAGTACGTGAGGGACCGTCCTCACGATGAGTTAGGAGTTGGCGTAGAAATGACGTAGTGGAATGACAGGTGACGTGACAAGGTCATGATGTAGCTTGGGAGTAGTCTCGACCTATATGATGTGATGTAAGGTGTAGTTATGAATGGAGTCTTGTCGTGTTAAGTGTTGGAATGAACTGTCAAAAGGGAAGGGTTGCATGAAGAGTCATGTTAGCTGGATTAAGAGAAGGTTGGTATCGGAGTATGGCGTTTGTCCATACGAGCCTGCGATCAACGGATTATATATTGGTCTTAGGTGATAAAGGGTAATCTATCCTAAGCATATGTAATGGGTAATCTGTCCTAAGCATGGTTGCATGGTGCTTAAGCCTCAAAGCTAGCTTAAAGACGTGTGTCGTGTATGGATGGGTATGAAGATTTAGAATGAGCTAAGATACATGAAGGTAGTGACTGGAGTTGTTGTCTAGGATTGGGATGCATGACTTAATCGGTCTGAGTCATGCATTGAGATGAGTTAATAAGAAGAGTAAGACGAAGGTCTTAGTATCTTAATCCTAAGGTGAATCATGGGTTCACTCTAGTGGATAAACACTCGAAGTAGAATGTTGCGGTTGGAAGAGGTAGTGATCATAAGTGGATCCCCGAAGGTTTTATCATTGTAAGGGACATGTAAGAACATGGGATAGAATGAGAGTGTTTCAAGTGAAGCATAGTTCTATTTTTAATTTAGTTGCTTATGCACTAGATACAAAATAACACTAAGGTTATGTGTATACATGTAGGTTGCCATTTGACACGGACATGAATGGATTGCATGATATGAAAGAAGCATAGAGTCCAGGTAAGTATCACGTTCATGCTCTTCTAAAGTTTTCTAAATGATATGAAACGAAAAAGAAATACTTTTTTCTTTACGATGCTTTACAAAACGAAAGGAAGTGAAATTTTATGAAAAAGCATGTTAAGTGTTCAAATGTATACGTATGTATGGCCCTTCTTGGCAGCCCATTTTTATGCAACTAAAGTATTAATTGTATGCATGTGAATGGATGACTATACGCAGTATCTATTGTATGTATTTTCTACGAAAAGAAATGTTGAGGCCTATGCCTCGTGCTTTAACTGATGCGAAGAAAGTGTTTTATACGTCCCTATGAACCGATGTTAAAATGCCCCTATGAACTGATGTTTTAAATGATATTTAAGCTCATGCTTTTAAATGACGTTTTTTCATGAAGGAAGTGCTAAATGCAAATGATTGAAAAAGATAGGGCTAAAATGAACTGAAAAGAAAGGACTAAATGAATGAACGTTTTAATGTATAAAAACACGTAACTGCCACAACTGAATGAAAGGGTACCAAAGAACTGGATTGGGCAGATTGCAATGCCAGTAAGTAGTACTGGTAGTGCACCCAATGCCGCCCCCTGACTGAAAAGGGGTTTACAACCCGTGGCCACGGGTGGAATCCAGGTCCAAAGAAAGACCGTTAACCCCAACACACGAGGCGTAACAGTATGTATCGACCAAAAGAAAGTGATAAGAAAGAATAAATGAATGCATGAACTCTTTAAGAAATGAAGACACTTACGGGAGACAGTTTACGAAAAGAAAACCATTTTTAAAGAAAACCCCCACCTAGTGATATTTTCAAATGAATGTATGCATGTACATATAGTACGTATAGTATGTATGAATGCATAAATGAAAACCTATATTAGTATATTTTAACAGTATAAAGTGATGCTTACTGAGTATACAACTCATTTTAGTTTTTGTGTGCCTCTTCCCCCACAAGAACTGAATGATCAAAATGCGTTAGGACAGACACGGCCAAAAGGAAAAGAGCACGGAAATCTAGGCATGAGGGTTTTAAGTGTATGAGAGGCCTTTTTATTTTAAAATTTATGTTTTCCACTGTAAACCTCTTTTATTCTCAAAGCATATTTTATTTTATATAGTAGTGTAACACCCCGTATTTTAGTACATTTTAATGAAGGATTATTTTAATTAATTTAAAGATTAATTCCCTTGTTTTAGAATTTTGAGAGTTTTAGAATATTATTTTATAATATTTTAAGTTGTGAAAATTATTTATTTTATATGTTTTCTTGATATTAATTATTGTTGTGCATTTAAATTGATATTTAATTTAAATTAGTTAGATTATGGGTTTTAAAATTATTATTGTTTTAATAAAGCATTTCACTGAGTTTGAATTATTTTATTTAGTTTTTGGTTTTAAAATCTTGTTCATTGGATCACTTT